>MJUU01017089.1:48740-59838 GCA_002080025.1 Modiolus philippinarum | reverse complement strand
ACTGAAAGCTTAGATCAAGAGGAATCCAAAGAAAAAAATCCCATCGAAATCGGATGAAAAATAAAGATTTGACATATTTAGAAAAATTGCAATTTTGGCCCCTTTGACCCCTTGTAGATTGGAAACGGTAAGAGCTACGTCAAATCCGTTGACACACCACTGAAAGCTTAGATCAAGAGTAATCCAAAGAAATAAATCCCAACGAAATCTGATGAAAAATAGAAATTCTACATAATCTGCAAATTCGCAATTTTGGCCCCGTTCGGCCCCTCATAGCTGAGAAAGGAAACAAGTTATCAAAAATCTAATAACTGAGCGCCATATTAATTTTTCACAAGGAATCCATTGACAAAAATCTGCATCAAAATCGGACTTAAAATAAAAAATTTATTTTTTTTTGAGATTTGCCCCTGTTGGGCCCCATTTATCTCTTAAGCGGTACATGCTACGTGAAATCCGTTGGCATACTCCAGATTGGAAATTTTCTCAGGAGCACACTGAAACAAACCCCATCAAAATCCAAAAAAAAAGTTTCTACAGTCAAAAATGTGAAAATACCCAATTTTACCCCTTTTTGGCCCCTTTTTCTAAAATGGACGGGGCCACCAACTCAAAATTAAAACCTCTGTTTACGCGTGTGCCAAGATACATCATACTAAAATTTCATAATGATCTGTCCACTAGAAGCAAAGTTACGCTGTCCACAGACGCCGACGACCCAAACCCGACGACGCCAGCACCATACCAATATATGACCGCAAAATTTTTTCGGTCGTATAAAAAACAAATGAAAGCAAACAACAAAACAATAAAATATATATATATTAAGAAATGCTGTGTATTGATTCATTCTTCATGAGTTTTATCATTTTTGTGCTATTTATATTAGGGCGTTTCTTATTCCGTATTTTCTTCATCAAGACGCTTAGAGAAATAAATAGAAGTTTATTCTGTTCTAAACATTTTAACAAGTCTGGTCGTATCTCAGCAACGTTGAAATGCAGCTCAATGTTACTTTATTAGCTGTAAAAACAAAATTATGTTGGTTCAGTCTGGCTCTAAGGTGCCAGGAAGTCAGATTCTCGTTTACAGGAAATAAAGTAATGCAAAATAAAAAAATAAAAATAAATAAACAACATAAATAAGAGTTTCAATTACTACTCTTTACTAGTTTGGTGCATAAAGTGCAAATAAATAGCAAATTGAACAAAAAGATTTGAATTCTACAGGACTGGTGTATCTATTTTAGCAACTTCGGGTTACACATTTTAACCCGTCAAAAACAAGATTTTTAATTGTAACTATAATTATGCAACGAAAAACAATGAAAAGTTTTAATAAATAGAAACTAGAGCTGTCGCCGAATGGCAACCAATCATGCCCCCGCTCATTGAACCCAGAATCAATAGGGAAAGTGCAAATTTAAGCTTGTGTTGACAGTGAGTACAAGTATGGACACAATGATATGCCTCTCCTTTTTCCAAAATACATAAAGGGGAAGTTCTGAGCCCTAAAATCAATTCTATGGGTGCTAGGTAATCTTCCTGTGAAGTTTCATCCATTTTGAGGCTCTTTGAATTTTCCCACCTTTTTCCAGTTTCCATAGCAACGGCAGCCATTTTGAAAATTCTGAGACCCAAAATCATTTCTATGGGTGCTAGGCATCCTTCTTCTAAAGTTTCATCAAATTTGAAGCACTTTGAATTTTCCCGCCTCTTTCCCGCCTGTACCAACAAATATGGCGGACACGATCGAGATGAAATTTTGGGTACCGGGAAATCTCTGAAAATACATGTTGTATACATAGAAAACAATACACATCTAATCATGTTAACATTAGCAAACTTTGTTATCATCAAACACAGGTTTGTATCTGGATCACAACAAGGATTTTATACTTATTTCCAATGTCATTTCCAGTCTGAAGTTAAGTTAGTGGTGGTCAGAAAAAAATGGTCTCTTGAAGTTCGCATGTATAAAACACATCCCCTCTCACTAGGACCTCCTGGGGGGAAATATGTGCGTGTAATACACACCAAAAAACGGTATCAAATTAAAATTTTACTGAAATTGTTCAAGCAGTTTCAGAGGAGAAGATCTTTTATTGCATTTCCCACTGGGTCCAATGTTAAACTAAGTTTTCCTACTAGTGGCCATGTCGGAAGACGGATCAGCACCAAAGTAAGAAGCTTGGTCAAAATCTCACAAGTTTCATTTATGCAATGTTTAAATTGAATCCATTCAATGGTTTTCCATGATATCTTTGTATGCATTTCCCCTTAGGGTCCAATTCATTGCTGGCATCCATCATGTTAGATGATGGATCAGCACTGAAGTAACAACAGCTTCTCATAAGCAAAGTTTGGATAAAATCTATTAAGCAGTTCTCTAGAAGAAGATCTTTTGTTAAATTAAGTTCACAGCTGGTGACACTTGGTCAGCACCTGACAGGCATCATTCATGTCATGTTTGATTTAAATCCAGTCAGCAGTTCTCTAGAAGATCTTTGTGTGCATTTCCCATGGGTCCAATGCTGTCGGTCATGTAAGATTACAGATTGGCACCAAAGTAATAACACTTAGTCAGCACCTAATAAACATCACTCATGCCAAGTTTGGTTCAAATCCAATTAGTGGTTCTAAAGTAGAAGTTCTTTGTATGCATTTTCCCATAGGGTCCAATGTTAAAATTACGATCCCCGCTGGCATCCATGTTGGATGATGGATCAGCATCAAAGTAACAACACTTGTTCAGCACCTCATAAGCATCATTCATGCAAAGTTTGGTTCAAACCCATTCAGTGGTTCTCATGAAGGAGTCCTTTGTATGAATTTTCCTACAGTACAGAAAGAGACATACCATAAGACATAGATTTTAATCCTTTAGACATAAAATCACAGACATACTATCACTGTGATAGACCTAAAAAGCCATAAAACAGAGTGGGGAGGATTAAATTTAATTGCCCTTTTTACCTGTTATTTCTTTGAAGTCTACCTGCTTGATTAGATTTTTACCTGTACAATAGGACATTTACCTACAAAACTTGGGTTTTATTGCCCCAATAAAACAATTTTCAAGCTGAAAATTAATCCCCATCACTTTCCAAGACATTCCCACTATCACGGTGATTAGTTATGGTATGTCTATTAGGTCAAATGGTAAACTAAGTTCCCCGCTGGCGGCCATCTTGGAAGCGGTCGGAAAACTTCAATGTGTTCAATAAAATATAGTCCTTAACATGCTGAACATTTTTGCAATTTAAACTTAACCTCTATCTCAAAGCGTTTTTGAAATATAGGACAAAGAGTAAAAAATCACGAAAAATTTGACCAATAAAGGGCCACAAGTCATATATAGG
Source organism: Modiolus philippinarum (assembly GCA_002080025.1). Lineage (NCBI taxonomy): Eukaryota > Metazoa > Mollusca > Bivalvia > Mytilida > Modiolidae > Modiolus > Modiolus philippinarum. The sequence continues at coordinate 56,477 of MJUU01017089.1, read as the reverse complement.
TACTAGGATTTTCTTCAAAATATCCATGTGGGTAGATCTTAACATGCTGAACATTTTTGCAATTTAAACTTAACCTCTTTCTGGTATAGTTTTTTTAATAAAAAATAAAAAGCATCAAAATTTGGAAAATTTTACTGAAAAAGGACAATAACTCGTAGATGGGTCATCAGATTTTCTTCAAAATTTCAGCATGGGTAGATCTTCTCATGCTGATTATTTTTATATCATCAGATTTTTTATATCTGTAACGGTTTTTGAGTTATTTGCCAAAAACTGTAATTTACCCCTATGTTCTATTTTTAGTAACGGCAGCCATGTTGTTTGACCTAAGACATAAAAAATAACAAATTTGAAACTAGATACCCTAGTGTTGATTCATTTAAAGTTTGGTTCAATTTGACCCAGTGGTTTCAGAGGAGAAGATTTTTGAAAGTGAGCTAATAACGGATGGATGACGGACGCCAAGTGATGGCAATAGCTCACCCTGGCATTGACAGGTGAGCTAAAAAATGTGCTGGTTCATTCTGATATAGTCGTTAAGGTAAAATTAAAGGGTTTATAGGGTCAGATTTAATTTTATATATGTGTACACTATTCCATGAAAATGTTATAAGTATATCTTGTTATTTTTTGCTTTGATGTAATTATATGTTTCACTTCGGGACCGCCACCATCCCATTTTGTGTCGTTTTATATATATACATCAGCCAAAATAATAATTTAACTTTACTTACCCTTCCAGACCCCCTAATTCTTTATATGGAAAGAATATTTCCTTTGTGTCTTGCTTTATTTGTCCAATTAAATCACCTGTAAAAAAAATAACATCTCGTCTCTATTTCAATGTATGTAACATCACTAAAAATTACTAGGAAAATGACTTTATATATAGTATATCCTTCCGGATCAAGTGGATTACGATATTTCTCCATTTCGAGATACCGGTAGTTAAATTTGTGATTTTCAACATGCAAGCTTTAGCGAGCATGTTAAAATCAGAAATTTAACTATCGAGAATGGAGAAATATCGTAATCCACGAGCATACGGAAGGATATATTGTTTCTCCAATGACTTTTACTGTGTTTCAGGTGCAGATTCAATGGTTCAGCACGGTTGTCAATGTTTGCCGCACTATCTGAAAGCCTAGTAATGATGATGTCACAATAGACTTTATGAATGAAATGAAACGTTGCGGGAAACATCACGCAGAAATTTAACCAACGTGTGGATTAAAAACTAGAGGCTCCCAGGAGCGTGTATCGCTCACCTGGCTTTCAGCTGCCACAATTAAGGTAACAATGTAAGTTATACAGTTGATCTTCAGTTTCTCAAACTTTCGTAGGTCGAACACCACCAAAATCTTGAACTGTTTTTTAAGTCTGATCATGTTTTATTATATTTCTTTGTTGGGCTTTTTTGATAAAAAATGTTCTTGCTAAGGACCACTTTCTACACCAGTTTTGAAGTCGAGATGTCATTTTGTAAATGGCAGTCAACAAACAATTTTCAACATCAGTTTTGAAGTTGCAACATCAATATCTATTTGGAAATAAAATTTCTTTGAAATTGGACGATGTTGAATTTTCCTACTTTTTTTGGCGGCCATTTAGAAAATGGCGGTCAACGAATAATTTTCAACATTGGTTTTGAAGTCGCAACATCAATATTTACATGGAAACCAAATTTCATTGAAATCGGACAATGTTGAATTTTCCCGCCTTTTTTAGCGGCCATTTTGAAAATGGCTGTCAAGGAACAATTTTCAACACCGGTTTTGAACTCTTAACATCAAGATCTATTTGGAAACCAAATTTCATTGAAATCGGACAATGTTGAATTTTCCCGCCATTTTTGATGGCCATTTTGAAAATGGCGGTCAAGGAACAATTTTCAACAACAGTTTTGAAGTCATCACAGCATGGCAAACATTTCATCAATTTACACTTAACCTTCATCTTCTACAGTTTTGGAAATAATAGATGAAAAATACAAAAATTTTAAAAATTCGGTGAAAAAAGGGCAATAACTCCTACCAGGGTTTATGGTTTTCCTTCAAAATTTCAGGGTGGGTAGATCTTGATATGCTGAACATTTTTGAAATTTACACTTGACCTATATCTGTTACAATTTTTGAAATAAAAATTAAAAATGCAAAAATTTTGAAAATTTCACGGAAAAAGGGCTATAACTTCCAGACGGGTTTTCAGATTTTCTTCAAAATTACACAGTTGGTAGATCTCATGCTGATCATTTTTACTCCGTCACATTTTTGATATCTGTAACGGTTTTCAAGTAATTTGCAAAAAAAAGCAATTTACCCCCCATGTTCTATTTTTAGTAACAGCGGCCATGTTGTTTGGTCTACGGACATAAAAATCACAAACTTGAAAGTGCATACCCTGGTGATGATTCAGGCCAAGTTTGGTTAGTAGTTTCAGAGGAGAAGATTTTTGAATAAAAGTTAACGAACGGACGGACGTACGACAGACGACGGACGGACGACGAGTGATGGCAAAAGCTCACATGGCCTTTGGCCAGGTGAGCTAATAATACGTATTTTTAACCAAATGGGTTAACAAGCTTACGATTGGAGAAATAGTAATCCATAGTATCATTACAGAGGGTTTGGTTTAGACAATGACTTATTATAATATCTGAATAGTCTGAAAGATTGGTGTGTACATAATAACGGGCAACAAAGCAAATTTGCTGAAGTTTTCACCAACAAAAATTTAATAAAGGGCTACGCCGAGCGCAGCAAGATACGACCGCAGCATGTCGACCACTGAAATTTTTAAAGTGAATGTGGACACAGTAAAGAGCTTGACACAATAATTAGATGGACACAAAAAGAAGCTAGACACAGTTATTAGCTAGAAACAAAATAGGGAAAAAATCAACCCTTTTGATTACTTACTGATAAAAAACCATAAGAGCTATGCAGAATATGTACTATCAACTAAAACTTTACAGGCATAGAAATTTTAAGAAAAAAAAAACATCGAAATCTGATGAAAAATAAAGATATGACATATTTAGACAAGTGTGGACCCTAATAGATGTCTCGCCCGTCCCTGCTTTACCGCTAAAATTGATGTGAAAAATCAAACTGACCTTATCACAAAAACATGCTCACTAGACTGCGAACCTATCACTAATACATACTGACAAAAAGTTCAATATAATGTAAACATCAGGTCAAGGACAAAAGTCATATAACAGACAGTCGTGTGAGCTACACAAGACCAACCCAAATTCAAAACATCAGTGACCTGCCATTAATAAATAATAAAAAACTAAACATGCTTAATAGATAATGAAATCAAGGTCAAGGACAAAAGCAATATGACAGACTGTAATGTACTTCCTAAGACCAACCCATATACCAAATATCATTGACCTACCACTTGTTGTTACTGAGAAATTTACATCATAACAAAAACTTAACATGCTCATTAGACCATGAAATCAAGGTCAAGAACAAAAACCAAAGGACAGACTGCCATGCACTACACACGACCAATTGCAATCCATATACCAAATATCATTGACCTACCACTTGACGTTACTGAGAAACCAACCTAAACACAAAAACTTGACATGCTCACTAGACCATGAAATGAAGGTCAAGGACTTAAGCCAACAGACTGTTCATCTACTATCCAAGACCAACCCATACACCATATATCATTGATCTACCACTTGTTGTTACTTGGAAACTGACATAATAAAAAAAACTTAACATGCTCACTAGACTGTGAAATTGAGGTCAAGTACAAAAGCCATGTGACAGACTGTCATGTACTGCCCAAGACCAACCCATATACCAAATAATATTGACCTACCACTTATGGTTATTGAAAAACTGACCTATTCAAAATAACTTAACATGTTAACTAGACCGTGAAATTGAGGTCAAGGACAAAAGCCATGTGACAGACTGTCATGTACTACCCAAGACCAACCCATATACCAAATATCATTGACCTACCACTTGTAGTTACTGAGAAACTGACCTAATCACAAAAACTTAACATAAAGTTTACGCCGTCGACGCCGTCATACTTTGTACGCATATGTCTCGCTTTCCGCGACTTTCGTCGCGGGCGAGACAAAAAATTGCAATTTTTGGCCCCTTTGACCCCTTGTAGCTCTGAAACTGTAAGACCTACAAAAAATCTGTTGGCATACCCATGAAAGCTTAGATAATGAGGAATTCAAAGAAAAAAATCCAATCGAAATCCGATGAAAAATAAAGATATGACATATTTAGAAAAATTGCATTTTTGGCCCCTTTGACCCCTTGTAGCTCCGAAATGGTAAGACCTATACAAAATCCGTTGACATACTGCTGAAAGCTTAGATCAAGAGGAATCCAAAGAAAAAAATCCCATCGAAATCCGATGAAAAATAAAGATATGACATATTAAGAAAAATAGCAATATTGGCCCCTTTGACCCCTTGTAGCTCAGAAACGGTAAGACCTACACAAAATCCGTTGACATACTACTGAAAGCTTAGATCAAGAGGAATCCAAAGAAAAAAATCCCATCGAAATCCGATAAAAAATAAAAATTCTACATAATCTGCAAATTCGCAATTTTGGCCCCATTCTGCCCCTCATAGCTGGGAAAGGAAACAAGTTATCAAAAATCTAATAGCTGAGCGCCATATTAATTTTTCACAAGGAATCCATTGAAAAAAAACTGCATCAAAATCGGACTAAAAATAAAAAATTTAATTTTTTTGAGATTTGCCCCTGTTGGGCCCATTTATCTCGTGAGCGGTACATGCTACGTGAAATCCGTTGGCATACTCCAGATTGAAAATTTCCTCAGGAGCACACTGAAACATACCCCATAAAAATCCAACAATTAATACAGATTCTACAGTCAAAAATGTGAAAACACCCAATTTCACCCCTTTTTGGCCCCTTTTTCTAAAACGGGTGGGGCCATCAACTCAAAATTACAACCTTTGTTTACGCGTGTGCCAAGATACATCATACTAAAATTTCATAAAGATCCGTCCACTAGAAGCAAAGTTATGCTGTCCACAGACGCCGACGCCGACGACGCCAACACCATACCAATATACGACCGCAAAATTTTTGCCGTCGAATAAAAATTAAGTTAATTTTTTTTTTTACAATGATCCATAATCCATAGGTGAATGAGGACAGTAACATAAAGTAGTACACAACAGTCATTTTTTAAAGGAAATCTCTGTAAATGTACCGGTAACTACTGTGTAATGGACCTAACCTTGACCTTTGGTTTTAATTGGCTAAGAAAATTTTAAATGATTTCTTTGATCCTTTATTTAATTACAATTTTTTTTATGCCAACATATTTCAAAAACACCATCCAAGGATAAATATGAATAATTTTTTTTTCTGATTGGTCCAGTTTTTTCTTTCATCCTCACACTTTAGAAAAAAGGTTGGGGACATTGTCTGAATGTCCACCCATTCCCCTGTACTTCCGTCATGGTTTTCTTCTGACTTGAACTCCCACATTTTTCAATTAAAAAATTGAGTTCTTTTATTGTTGCATAGAATCTGTAAATGCACAATAAGCATGATAAGCTTTCAGAATTTTATGGATTTCCAAATGTTTTGGTTTTATCTGCACTGATGAGACATAATTTGTCGAAATGCGCATATGCAGAAAATAAATTAACAGTAACTTCGGTATTTTAATTTTTTATATTTGTCTGAAAAAAAAAACAAGAGGACCCAAGGGGGTAAAATTTTTACATGTTAATGTAATTCAAACTCCTCCCATATTTTCATATTTAGGATTCTAGTCGTTTTTTTTAGAGAATAAAAAAAATCTGTAGATGAGCAGTAAGCTTTTGGAATATCCATTCTGGTTTCAAATTTGTTAAATTTTCTAAAAGAGTCATAGACAATTTTTCAAAGACATCTGTGTATTTTTTGGAATTCTACATACATTTACTATAATTGAAATCAATCATCTGTAATTCCAAATACATGGTAAATTTTCTGAAACTTTCAAAGACACGAAATTGTGAACTTGTATTTTCAAGTACTTGTTTCATGCTTTTTGTGCCTTTTGGCGTTACATATTTTGCCATACTTTTGTACTGTTGTTTATGATGTCATGACTTGATAAGCTGTTGCTGATGTCTCCATGTTTGTAATAACTTATGTCTTGCTATAAGGCAAAATAAAAAAATATTTTAGCTTCTCAGGCCTCTGCCTCATCCCTTTTCTGGGACTTAATTTAACTTTTTTATCCAAGTTTCAAATACAAAAAAATGAAAATCACCTGCCTCATCATTTTTTGGGCATTTCAGAAATGTAAAAAGATGCCTCATCATGATTTTGAAGCAATAAAAATAAAAATCTTCTCCCTCCCTGCCTCATCATTTTTTCAGAAAAATGGCCTGAGAATCTAATCATTATTTTTGTATGGCCTAATTTATCATATACTTACTTAAGATATGTGTCTTTTTGCATGTGCCAAAAAAAAATATATGTTTGTTTCCGGTTACAAGGTATTTGAAAATAGGGCCGGTAGGTCGGCAAAAAGTTTTTTTTTTTTTTGCTTCGTATTTTCGTCCGTTGCATTGTATGTTTGTCATTGCTGTATTTACGGTGTTTAGTCATACCACTAAAACAGGAAGTGTAAATCAGACGAGTAAAAATGGCGGATTTGACGACAGGAGTCTGGAATCATGTTGATTTTAACGATTCTTCATGCATTTTCTGATGAATAATGCTAGCGGTTGTGGAAAAAGACTCATCTGAGTGGTGTTGCTTCCAACAAAACGGAAGACTACCGCTAAAACGATCGAGGTCACACAAGAACATTTTGAAGTATGGAAAAAAAAACGTTAGGGTCGGAAGGAAAAATTAGGGTCGGTCGGGTAACCGGAAACACACATATTTTTTTTTTTGGCCTAAAGAAAGAATTAAGCCAGTCATATTTTCAGAGGGTGTAATATGAAATCTGTATTACACAGGCGTGTAATATGAAATCCGTATTACATGGGGTAAAATATGAATTTTTCAAAATGGCGACTTATGGATTTCCACTTCATTGATTTAACAAAGATTCACTAATTTCAGTATTATTTTACCGACTCAAGTTAAAATCAATTCATTTATTTACTGAGAACAAGCAACATTTTTGCGGATTTTTAGTGTTCACCCGTCACAAGTTTCTTACTATTATGTAGTTGTTCCAGTTAATGACCCGCTTTGTTATGAAAATACTTTTGTCGTTTTGTGAAGAAACAAGAGCTGTCGCCGAATGGCAGCCAAAGATACCCCCCGCTCATTGAACCCTGAATCGATATGGTAAGTGCAAAATTAAGTTGGTGTGGACACAATACAGGTGCAGACACAGTACAAGTGTGGACACTAATGATATAATCTTCAAGAAAAAACTTTTCACAAGGGTTCCAATGAAAACACTCTGTCTAAATCAGACAAATATAAAATTCACCCTTTTCAGCCTATTTGACATTTTATACATCTACATATAGTGTTCTTCCTTTGTCTAAAGTTTCATCAAAATCCTTCAAGTGGATTAAGAGGAGTTGTGCATAAGAGGTAACCCATACGTAGGGAATCAATGAAAACTCAAAGTTGAATTATCTCCCCTTCCTGGTTTCTGACAATAATTATATGCCTTCATGCACATCTCCATATGGTGATCTTACTTTGTGTAAAGTTTCATTAAATTCTTTCAAGTGGTTTAAGAGGA
>MJUU01017089.1:14052-38361 GCA_002080025.1 Modiolus philippinarum | reverse complement strand
GGAAAATATAGGTCAAAGTGACCTAATTTTGCCTGGATGCTGACCTACCATCAGAGATGCATGCACATGCAAGGTTAGATGATCCGACCATGTACAGTGACTGAGATCTGAACTCGGATGTAAACTTGAATGTAAGTCACTCAAGCGGAAAATAAAGGTCAAAGTGACCTAATTTTGCCTGGATGCTGACCTACCATCAGAGATGCACACACAAGCAAGGTTAGATGTTCCTACCATGTACAGTGACACAAGTAAACCTTTTTGACTAATATAATCCGTTTTTGTCTAATTTAACAGAAAACACCTAATTCTAATATGGAAACAATGGAAACCATGACGACTAGCCATATGAAAATCTCCGATACATAATGAGCGACTTCACAACAGTCTTTACGCTGAAATTGACGATGTCACCATATGTTTTGTGCACAAAAACGTCAGTAAATCTGAAGTAATGGCTGTCGTTACCGAGTACACTATAGGTCCGCTCAGATCATGAAATGTCATATAAGAATCGAAATAATTCATGTTCGCCCGTGGTTTGTAGTCGATTTACATATGGGTGTTCATTATTTTCGTTTATTTTACACCTCGCTACGCTCTGGGAAAAATATTAACGAAAATAATGGCCACCCATATGTAAATCTCCAACAAACCACCGGCGCCCATGAATTATTTCTTAATTTTTAGCCAATTCTTGTTATATTATCCATGTCTCTTTTAAATTAGACTTGTCACTATAAAATAAGCCATGTCCAGGTTAAATTAGACCTTTTTAAATTAAACCGAATTGGTAAAAACAATGATGTGTAAACACTTTACCCCAAAAAGGTCTAATTTAACATGGACGGGGCTAACTTCACAGTGACAATGTCTAATTTAATGTTGACATGGCAAATATAACGGGAATTGGCTAAAATAACTGTTCAAGTCTAATTTAACGAAAACTGGCTTATTATTAGGTGTTTCAATGTTAAATTAGCCAAAAATGGGTTATATTAGCCAAAAAGGTTTACTAGTGCATGACTGAGACCTGAACTCGGATGTAAACTTGAATGTAAGTCACTCAAGCGGAAAATATAGGTCAAAGTGACCTAATTTTGCCTGGATGCTGACCTACCTTCAGAGATACATGCACATGCACAGTAAGTTTATTGTACTATGTATAGTGACTGAAAAATGAACTAAAATGTAAATTTGAATGCAAGCCACTCGAGCGGAAAATAAAGGTCAGAGAGACCTAATTTTCTTGGGGGCTGTGAGTTAACCCAAGATGCACCTGCATGCAAAGTTTGATGACCCTACACTGCATAGTTACTAAGATATATACCCAAATGCGGACGCAGACGAAGACGTGGTCGCGGATGCGGACGTGGGTGAGGACGCTGGGGGTACTCCAATAGTCCCCCTCAACTTCGTTGAGGCGAACTAAAAATGAAGAGTATAAAATATTAGTTTATAATAATACTCTTTCAACTCATTGATTCCTTTGATTGGGCCTGTATCTGTCACAAAACATTTTGGCATGTGCACAGGTAAATACATCGATTGACAGGTAATGCAATCAACAGATGACCGGAAATAATCAATGGACTGCAATATTGTTGCAAGAGGCTATGAATTGACATTAAATTATTACCTATGACTATTTTAACAACAAATAAATCATGAAAGGTATCAATTGAGAAGGGTAAATATTGGATAATACTGGCAAGTTGATTTGAAAAACGTTGTCGCAAAAAAATCGCCAGGAACGATTTTTTGTCGCCAGAATTAAAATAAAATTGCAAATTGCGACATTGGCGAAGCCCAGCGCCATCCCTGCTTTGTTATTGTTCATTATCTATATTTTTAATGGGTATTGTCAGAGAAAAGAGATAAAACAAGAGGCTCTCAAGAGCCTGTATCGCTCACCTGGGTCCTGCAGCACTATAATTCCCAAGTGATGGTCCATCTTTGGTGGTGTATGTACATAAATTATAGAAACTTTTTATAAAATTTAATAAAAATTGTTCAAGCAGTTTCAGAGATTTTTTAATGCAGTTTCCAAACTTAAGGGGCCTATGTTAATCTACGTTCCCTGCTGGCAGCTATTTAACATAAAACTTTGAAGAGGGTCACATAAGGACTACCATTTTTTGGTGTGTATTAAACGCATTGGTGTATAAAATGCACCCCCTTTCTCAGGGGAAAAGAATCAGAAAAAATCTAGTTCGTGTGTAAAAAACGCATGTAAATTTTCAACAACATGTTATGTCCAAAAATGTCTTAGAGACGCTGAGAGTTACCTTGTGGACTGAATTAAATGGAATACATGATACTTTATTCACTTATATTTAGAGGAATAACTGTACCTGTATTTATTTAATGGTTTGTTCAAACATTTATCTCCAAACGTAATTAAAAGTCAAAGGTGGTTACGGATACGTAAATATTACGGTAAATTTTTAAGTGATATTCCCTTATTGATCTTCATAATAGGTTTATACATTAATTAACTTCATTTAAACTATCCCTTTTCATAAATATAATTACATTATGACTTGCAAGTATCGTGTATCCCTGAAAACCTTAAACGGCTTCACCTAATCTAAACAAATATTCAGGTATGGGGTAATTAGTGTAACCCGTACCCGTACCAAGAATTGCCGTACCCAAAAATACATTTTCGTGAATAAAATCGAAAATATCCAACAAAATATCATACTTTTTTGCATAAATATAGCTTTTTATGTTATCTTTTTAGTTATGAAAATATTTATTAATTATCCGTTGTATAATTTTAGTTACAACTAAAAATTTTGTTTTTGACGGGGTAAATTGTGTAACCTGATGTTGCTTAATTAGGTACAACAAATGTTTTTGTTTAATTTGCTATTCATTTGCCAATAAAACGATTTTAACTCTTTACCACTCACTAGCGTCTCTGGATGCCTCTAGGGTCACTTTGTCTATGGTCCTCCATACTTTAATGAATGTCATCAAACTTGGCTCATCAGAACGCTAGGACTCATTTCTTGTCATTTTTAGCAGCAATGTAGTATTGCAGTCAGATTTGGAAAAATTGAACACTATCAATACCCAACGAATTTTTCGAAGACAAAAATCGGTCATTTTTCATGGGGGTGGGCATGAAAAGAAGACTGGTTCTCCTCCACTGTGTAAGTAAGAACTGTTCTTTTAGTCTGAAAGTAATGTCACATAAGTGATCTCTGTGAACAAGACAAAGAAGACCGGTATGAATGTGGTTTGGGGTCACCAGAGGTCATTAAACTCGAAAATTGGAAAAAATGACGTTTTCTGCAGATTTGGCTCTCCATAAACATTTATGTAGACCGGAAGTGTTATTGAATCGATTACCAGTTGCCATCAATGGAGGGACAAGAATCTTAAGTTTAACATGCATCACTAATTAGGAAGATTTACTTCACTTCCGGTTGTCAAATTCTGATTTTAGAACGAAAAAATGCCAAAAACAGCACTTTTTCCAAAGGGGTTGGTGGTTTCAGAGGAGAAGATTTTTGAAAGTGAGCTAACGACGGATGGACAATGGACGCCAAGTGATGGCAATAGCTCACCCTGGCATAACCAGGTGAGCTAAAAAATGTGCTGGTTCATTCTGATACAGTCATTGAAGGTAAAATTAAAGGGTTTACAGGGTTAGATTTAATTTTATATATGTATTTTTATTTTACGAAAGGATATGGAGTAAATGAACATGATACCATAAAACATCTGTTAACTCAAACTGCAATTATTTTAATGAGCTGTATGGCCATTTCAGAAATTAATTCCTCATCAGCAGCACTAGAACCCAAACAATGGAAATCCATAATTTCAAAAATGCTTAAAATGCATAAAACCAAATGCAATCTGAACAATCAGTAATATCAAATATATCTAAGGACAAAACAACGATGGAGGGAGTAAATCCTTTGGTTTTTGAATTTACATAAATTTAGATTATAATAATTGAACAAAGTGTACACATGAGATATTATCTCATGTACAAGTACACCATATCTAAGAAAAATAAAGTGCATACATCTCTACCACGAGGAATTGTTTTACCAACTCCACACTGCAATAAAAGACAAACTCCTGTATTAAATATTACACTATTCAATGAAAATGTTATAAGTATATCTTGTTATTTTTTGCTTTGATGTAATTATACGTTTCACTTTGGGACTGCCACCATCCCATTTTGTGTCGTTTTATAAATATACATCAGCCAAAATAATAATTTAACTTTACTTACCCTTCCAGACCCCCTAATTCTTTATATGGAAAGAATATTTCCTTTGTGTCTTGCTTCATTTGTCCAATTAAATCCCCTGTAAAAACAATAACATCTCGTCTCTATTTCAATGTATGTAACATCACTAAAAATTACTAGGAAAATGACTTTATATATAGTATATCCTTCCGGATCAAGTGGATTACGATATTTCTCCATTTTGAGATTGTTAAATTTGTGATTTTCAACATGCGAGCTTTAGCGAGCATGTTAAAATCAGAAATTTAACTATCGAGAATGGAGAAATATCGTAATCCACGAGCATACGGAAGGATATATTGTTTCTCCAATGACTTTTACTGTGTTTCAGGTGCAGATTCAATGGTTCAGCACGGTTGTCAACGTTTGCCGTGCTATCTGAAAGCCTAGTAATGATGACGTCGCAATAGACTTTATGAATGAAATGAAACGTTTCGGGAAACATCACGCAGAAATTCAACCAATGTGTGGATTAAAAATAATACATATTTTTCACCAAATGGGTGAACACGCTTAGAATTGGAGAAATAGTAATCCATAGTATCATTACAGAGGGTTTGGTTTAGACAATTACTTATTATAATATCTGAATAGTCTGAAAGATTGGTGTGTACATGATAACGGGCAACAAAGCAAATTTGCTGAAGTTTTCAACAACAAAAATTTAAAAATTAAGTTAATTTTTTTTTACAATGATCCATAATCCATAGGTGAATGAGGACAGTAACCTTAATTAGTACACAACAGTCATTTTTTAAAGAAAATCTCTATAAATGTACCGGTAACTACTGTGTAATGGACCTAACCTTGACCTTTGGTTTTAATTGGCTAAGAAAATTTCAAATGATTTCTTTCATCCTTTATTTAACTACAATTTTTTTTTATGCCAACATATTTCAAAAACACAATCCAAGGATAAATATGAATAATTTTTTTTTCTGATGGGCTCAGTTTTTTTTCATCCTCACACTTTAGAATAAAGGGCTACGCCAAGCGCAGCATGATACGACCGCAGCATGTCGACCACTGAAATTTCAACAAAAGTAGTTTAAAGTGAATGTGGACACAGTAAAGAGCTTGACACAATAATTAGATGGACACAAAAAGAAGCTAGACACAGTTATTAACTTGAAACAAAATAGGGAAAAAACCCTTTTGATTACTTACTGATAAAAAACCGTAAGAGCTATGCAAAATATGTACTATCAACTAAAACTTTACATCCATAGAAATTCAAAGAAAAAATCCATTGAAATCTGATGACAAATAAAGATATGACACATTTAGAAAAATTGCAATTTTGGCCCCTTTGACCCCTTGTAGCTCAGAAACGGTAAGACCTACAAAAAATCCATTGACATACTACTGAAAGCTTAGATCAAGAGGAATCCAAAGAAAAAAATCTCATTGAAATCCGATGAAAAATAAAAATTCTACAATCTGCAAATTCGCAATTTTGGCCCCGTTCGGCCCTCATAGCTGGGAAAGGAAACAAGTTACCAAAAATCTAATAGCTGAGTGCTATATTAATTTTTCGCAAGGAATCCATTGAAAAAAACTGCATCAAAATCGGACTTTAAATAAAAAAATTTTTTTTTTGAGATTTGCCCCTGTTGGGCCCCATTTATCTCGTGAGTGGTACATGCTACGTGAAATCCGTTGGCATACTGCAGATTGGAAATTTCCTCAGGAGCACATTGAAACAAACCCCATCAAAATCCAATAAATAATAAAGATTCTACAGTCAAATATGTTAAAACACCTCATTTAACCCTTTTTTGGCCCCCAATTCTGAAATGGGTGGGGCAAAAACCTAAAGGAAAAAAACGTTTCTCAAGAATGTTCCAAGAAACATCATACTAAGATTTGAAAACAATCCATCCACTAGAACCAAAGTTATGCTGTCCACAGACACGAAAATACCTAATTTTACCCCCTTTTGGCCCCTTTTTTGCCTCTTTTTCAAGAACGGGTTGGGCAGGGAACGCGAAATTAAAACCCGGGCTTAAGCTTGTGCCAACAAACATCATACTAAAATTTGATAACAATCCGTTCACTAGAACTAAAGTTATGCTGTCCACAGACGCCGACGCCAGCGCCATACCATAATACGACCGCAAAATTTTTGCGGTCGTATATAAAAAAGTTGGGGACATTGTCTGAATGTCCACCCATTCCCCTGTACTTCCATCATGGTTTTCTTCTGACTTGAACTCCCACATTTTTCCATTAAGAAATTGAGTTTTTTTATTGTTGCATAGAATCTGTAAATGCACAATAAGCATGATAAGCTTTCAGAATTTTTATATTTGTCTGAAAAAAAAACAAGAGTACCCAAGGGGGTAAAATTTTTACATGTTAATGCAATTCAAACTCCTCCCATATTTTCATATTTAGGATTCTAGTTGTTTTTTTTAGAGAATAAAAAAAATCTGTAGATGAGCAGTAAGCTTTTGGAATATCCATTCTGGTTTCAAATTTGTTAAATTTTCTAAAAGAGTCATAGACAATTTTTTCAAAGACATCTGTATTTTTTGGAATTCTACATACATTTACTATAATTGAAATCAATCATCTGTAATTCCAAATACAAGGTAAATTTTCTGAAACTTTCAAAGACACAAAATTGTGAACTTGTATTTTCAAGTACTTGTTTCATGCTTTTTGTGCCTTTTGATGTTACATATTTTGCCATACTTTTGTACTGTTGTTTATGACGTCATGACTTGATAAGCTGTTATTGATGTCTCCATGTTTGTTATAACTTATGTCTTGCTATAATTTATCATATACTTACTAAAGATATGTGTCTTTTTGCATGTGTCATAAAGAAAGAATTAAGCCAGTCATATCTTCAGAGGGTGTAATATGAAATCCGTATTACACAGGTGTGTAATATGAAATCTGTATTACATGGGGTAAAATATGGATTTTTCAAAATGGCGACTTATGGATTTCCACTTCATGGATTTAACAAAGATTCACTAATTTCAGTATTATTTTACAGACTCAAGTTAAAATCAATTCATTTATTTACTGAGAACATGGAACATTTTTGCGGATTTTTAGTGTTCACCTGTCACAAGTTTCTTACTATTATGTAGTTGCTCCAGTTAATGACCCGCGTTGTTATGAAAATACTTTTGTCATTTTGTTGTGAAAATACTAGTGTTAGCAAAGATTAAGCAAGAGGTTAACCTTGAATCAATCTTCAGCTCCTCGAAGACTCTCTACCAAATATAAGCATTGACAATAAATGTAAGTGTTTATCACACACATGTATAAGCTAGGCCTATGACGAAAACACAATCTCATTTGCCCGATCGTGTGAAAATATTGCAAAGCAATTTATTTACAACTTTCAGTACAAAAGTGCTTAAATTTAATGGTGGGAGATACATTCCCATTAACTTATTTTCCGTTGAAAAATACCCTGTCTGCTGAATGAGAAACACCTAACAAGAGTTGAAAATGTAAAACACAAACGTAAGAAAAAAGTTTTCCCCTGCTATACCCATAAGTTTCATTTGAGTAAATTGTGAGTGGGCTACATTGAATTTGTTAACATACTAAATATAAAATACCGAAATTACTGTTAATTTATTATATAATTAGATATGATGTCCAAAATGAAACCAACTTGTTCTCTTTGAAACAAATTCCGTTAAAAACGACACTGACTAAATTACACACATTTTACAGATGAATAATTTTGATTTTCATGATTTCAGATTATATGAAATAAAGAAGAGTATGATAAAATTGGTCAATTGTTGAAGTAAATGATAAACAGTTTATTATATGGCATTTTTCATATCATACCCCATATCATCCCTCGACCCATATTAGCCCTCTGGCCTTCGGCCCTCGGGATGATATGAGGTATGATATGAAAAATGCCATATAATAATCTCTATGTATGTGTTTGTGATTATGATATATTAAACCATGATTTTATAAAAGAGGACTTCTAATGTTTTTGACTGCTAGGAAATGGACTAAGAATTATTACTATGGACATGATGGAGCAACGTCCAAATTTACTTCACATGACATTTTTGTTTTAATTCTACTTTAGCATCCATGCTAATTTCTGTTTGAGTGAAAACATTTATTTTCAAAAATTGGATTGTTCTAATTCTAAATTCCTAATTTGGTAACTTTCCTGAAACTGTCAAAGACCAGTTCTTTTTTTTGGAATTCTACCTAGTTGCCATATTTTGAACATTTATGTATTTGAATGTAAAAAGTCATTTGGAACTATTTTATTGCAAAAATCTTGGGACTTTCAAGGCAAAGCACCCCGCCAACACATACTTTTTCAAAAATTAAACTAGAGTTGTCGCCGAATGGCAGCCAGGTATACCCCGCTAATTGAACCCTGAATCAATATGTCAAGTGCAAATTTAAGTGTGTGTGGACACAATACAGTTGTTCACACAGTAAAAATGTGGACACAATATAAGTATGGACAAAATTATATATCTTCCCCTTTTTCCTGAAAATTATAAAAGACAAATTATCTCCCCTTCAAAATTTTGGACAGCAACCATATTATTTCATGCACATCTTCAGGTGGTGTTCTAAAACTGCAACGTTTCATCAAAATCCAAGTAATGGTTTAGAAGAACATGCACTGACAAGGATCACCCCTCCCTTTTTCCTGAAAATATTCAAAGATGAATTATCTCCCCTTCACCAACTATATAACTTCATGCACATCTTCAGATGGTGTATTACAACTGTGTAACATTTCATCAAAATCCAAGCAGCCATTTAAGAGAACATGTGCTGACAAGGTCCTTCCCCCTTTTTCCAGAAAAATTCAAAGATGAATTATCTCCCCTTAAAAGTTTCGGGCACCAACTATATAACTTCATGCACATCTTCAGATGGTGTACTACAACTGTAACATTTCATCAAAATCCAAGCAGCCATTTAGGAGAACATGTGCTGACAAGGTCCTTCCCCCTTTTTCCAGAAAATATTTAAAGACGACTTATCTCCCCTTCAAAATTTCGGGCACCAACTATATAACTTCATGCACATCTTCAGATGGTGTACTACAACTGTGTAACATTTCATCAAAATCCAAGCAGTCATTTAGGAGAACATGCGCTGACAAGGCACATGGACGGATGGACAGACAGACCGACAGATAGACGGGGTGATTCCTGTATACCCCAAACTTTGCGGGGGATAATAATTAAAAAATTTCAACTCTTTTTTTGGTCTCTGAAGAGAATTTTTTAAATTATTCTTTTTGCTTCTTATTGAGAAAAATCTGCTAAGGTTTGCTGGCAAAATTGACAAATTAACTGCTTTAATTGATACATTTTGTAATACATTTCATAATAAACACCTACATAATAAAAAGGTAATATTGTCAGTTTTTTTTTCAATACATCACTCAGTTTAGATATTTACATCCATATACAGTTAATAAATCATTGCTCTATCTAATTTACCTGAAAAATCCAAATTTAATGTTGTTTTCCTTTTGGTACCATAAAACCGGACAGGGCTGTCATTAACCCACTCTGAAAAGTGAAGTATAAATTCTACACCAATAACACCGGGTATCCTTATCCAAATTCTGCAAAAAATGCTGCTCCATGGGAGTTGGATCATACTTTCCCTTTGATGTTTGATCCAAATTCCACAAAGGAACCCTGCTCCATGGAATTCAGATCATAACATCAAAGAACAATTATGATTCTATACTGATTTGGATTGGGATACCTAGTGTGAATTAAAAAACAAAATTGATAATACAAAAGACAAGAATAGCTACATTAATAATGTTATTGCAGAACTTTTAAATGTATGGTCTAAATTTCTGAAAGCATCTGGCTCTTCAACGCTTTCCTATTTTGTTTTTACTGGCTTTGACGTATAAAACTTTCTACCCAGTGAACATACCCAAAAATGACATTTGACAATTTGAATTAAAACCGAATCTAATTATATAAAAGGATGGACATTTCACTTTCAGGAATTTGTGTTATCTAATTGCATAACAAAACATGACAATATAATGAAATAAAAAATTGTTATGTAATTAAATATTTATTTCAAATTACTTCTTGTGAATCCTTAATTAGCTATCTATATGTCATGTATGTAATTAAGTCTTATCAATTGACATTGTTTTCCACATGTTCAATCAAGACATAAAGTGTAAATTGTATAAATTACTACACCTTTCAGTCAGTAGATTTGTGAATGAATGAATGAATATCTTTATTCTCGTGAACTAAACTTAGTTACAGAGAAGATAAATATATACAATAAATAATAATTTGTAATTTGAGTGTTTTTTCCACATGTTCAATCAAGACTCAATGTGGTAATTGTATTACTACACATTTACAATTTGAGTGTTATTTAGGAACATTGTTTTCCACATGTTCAATCAAGACAAAAGGTGTTAATTCTATTACTACACATTTACAATTTGAGTGTTATTTCCACATGTTCAATCTAGACACGGTGTAAATTGTATTACTACACCTCTCAGTCAGAACATTTACAATTTGAGTGCTTTTCAGGAATATTGTTATTTCATATGTTCAATAAAGACACAAGGTAGTTAATTAAATGACACATGCAGAAACAGAATAAACACTTTTCCTTGATTGAATGTACCTTTCTGAGACAGCTGAGTGANCACAAAACCATTTGCTATATGCTTCTATATTATTTATTCCTTTTAATTGCATATTGAATAGTTAAAAAATTCCTGTTAATTGAATAATTTCATTTTCAAATCAAGACATGTTTTGTGAAATTTAATATTAAAAGTATATATTTTTTGGCAAATTATTCTGAAAAACTAATTAAAATGAGATATCTTATAATGAAATGTCAAATCAATTAATAATTTTGTAAAAACAGACTGCAATATCTGTGTTTGTTTAATGATTAACTCATCATTTGACATGTTTTAACAGCAAGATTGAAAACTCCTCTTAATAGAATATTCCCGTTAATTGCATATTTTTTCCTGACAAATAAGGTATGCAATTATTGTCCCTTGTCTATGACCTTAACAGTCACCTCCCCAGGCCATTTCAGATTGATATACAATAGAATTGTTGGAAAATTCAAAAGGACCATCATTGTTTAGATGAGTTAACAATAGCAAGTCTTCAAAATTTTTTTTTTTACAATATATGTTGGTCTGTTAGTATTGCTCTTGAACAACTTTATAACATCTATAGGTAAATGAAATTGCTAAATTGGTTATACAATAGGAACAAGTAGACTGTTAAGGTCATAGACAAGGGACAATAACAGGAATCCACTGTATAATGAAATCAAAAATTGTTATGTAATTAAATATTTATTTCAAATTACTTCTTGTGAATCCTTAATTAGCTATCCATATGTCATGTATGTAATTAAGTCTTATCAATTCACATTGTTTTCCACATGTTCAATCAAGACATAAAGTGTAAATTGTATAAATTACTACACCTTTCAGTCAGTAGATTTGTAATTTGAGTGTTTTTTCCACATGTCCAATCAAGACACAAAGTGTAAATTGTATAAATTACTACACCTTTCAGTCAGTAGATTTGTAATTTGAGTGTTTTTTCCACATGTTCAATCAAGACACAATGTGTTAATTGTATTACTACACATTTACAATTTGAGTGTTATTTAGGAACATTGTTTTCCACATGTTCAAGCAAGACACAAGGTGTTAATTCTATTACTACACATTTACAATTTGAGTGTTATTTAGGAACATTGTTTTCCACATGTTCAATCAAGACATGGTGTAAATTGTATAACTACACCTCTCAGTCAGAACATTTACAATTTGAGTGTTTTTCAGGAATATTGTTATTTCATATGTTCAATAAAGACACAAGGTAGTTAATTAAATGACACATGCAGAAACAGAATAAACACTTTTCCTTGATTGAATGTACCTTTCTGAGACAGCTGAGTGATATCTGACAATGTTTAACCTTGATGTGTAAATGCAAGTGTTTCATGTTCTTAGTTTCTTTCCCTGCAGCTTAAGTTCCCCTTATCATACCAGCGACTCTAATAGAATGCAAATCATTAGGAAGGCTACCAATGTTTGATTTTTTCATTAAAACTGTTTATTTGCTCAAATGAATTAATATGTGGTTTAATTGTGATATTGTTTTATTCCATGTTTCTTGACAGAAACTATGTTACTTCATTAAAAATATATATATAACAAGTGCTTTTGGAAATTAAATACTAAAGTGAAACAGTCCATCATAAAAATGTTGAATTCTTAAAAGATTTAAAAAAATAAATTTGTTGCTAATTTTCTTAGCACAGTATATGGTCAAAAGTGAGACATCAGAATTCCCTGTGCATTTCATGTACCAGGACTTTTTAACAAAATTGCAATGCACTCATTTTTTATCTGATTTTCATAAATTTAGAAAAGTACTCAAGTCAGTTCTTTAATAAACTAAACTGTCTATTGGAATTAGAACAGAACAGATATTTTATTCACCATTCATGGTGCCAATTTCTGGGCACTATAATTATTCAATTAATTCAAGAGTACTCATAATAACATAAATGAATAAAAGGAAACAAAAGCTTGATTTCAATGATTTGACTGATTTTTTGTAAATCAAAAATTACATTCTAGAAAAACAGAAGAGTACAATAAAAATTTACAACAACTTTTTGAAAATTAGGGTTGAAGCTAAACCTTTTCATCATGCATGTACCCTTATTAACTATATTAATAAATCACTCTTCACTTGTGTTGAAAAGATTTTTTTCATGGCAAAGTGTTGAAAAGACACAGAACATTTTCATGCAAAAGGTCTAGTTTCAAATAAGTATTTTATTTTTCAACAGATAAACAAAGGTATAAAACAAAAAATTAATTTGAAGTTATTTATATATTATTAGGTAAGCTTCAGTATAATTTCTTTGAAGAGGTTAACACTTTCATTTTATAAGAATTAACAATTTTCAAAAAAGGGCTATGCAGAGCACAGCATGATACGACCACAGCATGTCGAACACTAAAATTTGAACAAGTGTAATTCAAAATGAATGAGGACACAGTAAAGAGCTTGATACAGTAATTAAATGGAAACAATAAAGAGTTTGACCCATTAATTAGCTGCACACAAACTCAGGAAAAAAATCCCATTAAAATCTGATGAAAAAAAAATATGTGTGCAGTAGTCCATCCTCCAATACCACTCTTTAATCATGTACACTGCAGTTTGGTTCAGTGAAATTGGGTATCTATCATGATTTAATATCCCCAACCTGAATATATATGTAGGCATGCAAAAGCAAAGAGAGACAACTCAAAATATAACCAAATTTCTGTTGCCAAATTTGCATTTAAATAATTACCCTTCAATTACGGGTTTTGTGAATAACACAACTACCAGAAGGTTTCCAATACAAATGATTATTATTACCGACATATCAAAGATTATGTATATTCATATTTAATGGAAAATGAGGCAATATTTGGGATATAAATTTCTTTTTTAAAAATACAATTTTTTGGGAAAAACTCAAAAAAGCAATATACACTCTAAAAATTACTATCCAAAATAAGAAAAATATGTTTTTCATATGATTACTGCAAAAAAATTGAACAAAATGCCTGTTATTTTTAAATATTTTTTTTATAACAGCCAAATCTCAAAAGATGGAGTTACCCCTCTTTAAAAACTTTATATTTTGATTGTCAGCACTTCACTGGCAGTAAACTATTGTTATATTTCATTGTTTTCCAATTTTTTCATTATCTTTAGATAATTTGAACTCCTTTACAGAAAGATATAAACTTTGAAACATATTATTTAGCATTCTTCTGATATATGATGTTTGGCCAAAATTGGAATCATACTCTTAATTTCCTTTGAATTATGGAAGGCTTTAAAAAAAATTATAAATGTTGATATTTTAACACTGTTGGAGATGCAAATCATAGCACATTAAAATTTAAAGAAAATCAGTTCTGGGTCATGCATTTTTGGTTGCAATTTTAATACAATTTTATGCTTTGATTTTTTTTTCAAATTTAAGACTTAGGTCAGCAGCAGCAGTGTTTAAGTGTCTGTTAATAATAGAACATCCATTGTGTAAGTATCAATTTTATTTCTTATGAACAATATTAAAGTTACAGCTTTATTAGAGACAATGCAAAATTAGTAAATGCTTGTCATAATTAATTGCTACCCAAACCAAAATATAATAAATATGAAATTTTAAAAATTCGAATAATTGCCCTCCCAAGTGGCTTAACAGTAATGCATATTTGCTCATTCAATTTTAAAAGCAAGACAAATTTTATATATTTAGTATAGATTACAGTCAACAAAGGTCAACCTGCATCAATACTCAAGATCTGCTGCCTATAAGAGATAGGGAGTACATGCTGTCATTTCATTAATTCTCACAAGTTGGAAATCACTTAATGTGTCATAAATCAAATTTTTGTACTCAAGAAAGAAATATTGATTTTTTTTTGTCTCTGATTAGCAAGCGATCACTTTGAAATAAACTGGCATGAAAAAATAAAGAAAAAGATATAGGTATTTCATTCAAAAGGTAACTCTACTGCTTTCAAAATAAATTAAATCACATAGAAATCTAAATAATTAATCCATAATTAATATTTATGAAATAAATGTTGCCTAGACAAGTAAAAAAATCAAAATATACTGTAAATAAGGGCCCCCAGAGATGGAATAATCATCATGATTATTTTGTCCGACTTCAGATTTGTCATTTATAATATATTTTGTAGGCACACTAAAACACACTAATGAAATGCATTTAAAAGATACGAAAAAAACATATACAACATTTTAAAATAGTAATAACATGTCAAAATAAATATTTTTGTGACATTTAAAACTGGAAACAGATTTTCAAAAAATCTGAGATTTTATCAATATGAAAAATGACTGCCATTTGCTTATTTCTTAAGCTATTTATAAAAAGTAAAGTGTTTTGAAAATGGTGAAGAGATGTCTTTCAGATGACAATCTATTTTCCCATATATTTTAAAATTAAAAATCACTTTGCGTCCCTAATATATGTACACACAAAATGTGTAAATACCGTACTATTTAACTATTTACCAAAATTAGTTAAATATTTTGGTCCATCAAGCTTCCAAGAAATTGGTAACCTATTTGTAAGTGCTGACAAAGGTGCTGCAAAACCATTATTTTTGTTGATTACTTTGCAAATGTGTACTGCACTTCGCATGATTAAAACGCCGGAAATCAATTGTAAGTAATGCGCACAGATGGTACGGAAACGGAAATGCGGTCTTCTATGGAAACAAGTCAGGACAAAGCCAGTCATCCGGGCAGTTGTGACAGTTGCTTGACTACGAGATTGTTTAGACACCATTTTAATTTTTTAGTTGGATAGAACATTGTTTTGATTTGATCAAGCTACAGATAAGTCCATAAAAAACGAAAAAGGAAAAATGGCATCGATAGTCGAACAAAGAAAGTGTGGTTATGGAAAGATGTCAACTAAAAGTAGTCAACCTACCGCTTTTACAATCCAGTCATACAAGAAGGATAGGAAGGTAAATACTTAAACGCAGTGATATAATATAGGGACAGCTAATGAAATGAAATGTTGTTTTAACACTCCTTAATTGACACAGAAAAAGTGAATGAGATGGCGGACAAAAAACAAGATGCCACAACACAGTCACTTGCTAGTTCTGTACATCCTTTGTAGGATAACAGTTCTTCTTTGTGTTGAACGTCGGTGGGGTATGTTAAAACCATTCCCCTCTCTCAGTCATGCTCTACCTCTACATGTAGATATAGCAGGTAATGGTCATGGATTTTAATGAAGCAAGTACCTGTATGCCAAAATGTCACCATTGTAGTTGCAAAAGGAAGTGTGTCCTTGTATGTACATATAAAAGGATTGTTGTGATGTAAAGTTCAATTAAAAGATCATATCATTTCCAGGAAATAAGGTTTTTATCCCTGGAAATTTATATCATTTCCTGGAGTTTTATGATATGAAAATATTTTAAATTTAAAGTACATATAGCACCAATTGTATATCATTTCAGTGAATTCAAAATATCTCTGCTGGTGGACAGCAGGCCAGTCAGAGGAAGTGTTTTATTTTTTGTTGATATTTTTAAGTAAATGACATTAAATAAATTATACATTTAGTATTGATTATAAAACAGTAAAGGAAAAGATTTACATGACTGCCCGTCCAGAGAACATAACCACTAAGGAAGCAATACAAATAAATGTTTGTATGCTGCACACTAAGTGTGTTAAAAGAAATGAATAATGTAACCAAAAATGGACATACATGTACCTATATACATTTATACTAGTATTTTGATACATATGTTTGGATCAGGGCAAACCTTAATGCTTCCAAAGCCTAGCAGCAGGAGCATAAAAGGACCTCTTCTGAACGCTGGCCTCAGGCCAGTTCTGTAGGGAAAATTTCTGCACTAATCAAAACAAATTTAAAAAGTATGGTTGCTTAGATGAATTTCAATAAATAATTGGTTTATACACTTTCAGGAATTTACCAAAATTGGAATCAATTATTTTTGAAATCCAATTGGTGAAAGTGATTGCCCTAATCAAAACAATTCCTAACAATAAAATTGTATACAAGACATGTATACAGAATTCCAAAAAATAAATGGTCTTTGGGACTTTCAGGAAATTTACCAAAATTGAATGAAATATATTTTTGAAATCCAATTGCTGAAAATGTTTGTCCAAATCCACATCTTAGGGCCCTTGTCAAAATCAATATCTTGGGGTCTCTTTTTAGTTTTAGTGCATTAAGAGCAGTATCAAAGATCTAAAAGCTTGTTGCGCATCTGCAGCATTTGTGCAACAACTCTAGAAAAAAATTAAAACCTTACATAATTCCAAAAATGTAAGAGTTGTTAGCTTCGCATCATATTGGACAGATGGACAGACAGAGGCAAAAACAATATCCCCAAATTGTCTTCAGAAAGTGCTTGGATAAAAAATACACTGCGGATGTACATTGAAACTGTAATAACCATGCAAAGTCATGAAAGTACATGTATCTTTGAATTCATTTCATATAGTTAAAAAGTGACTGTTTATTAAAAAATGTTAAAAAACCATTACACCCATGTTCTATAATTACAACTGTTTTTGAATCAAATGAAGTGTAACAATCATCATAGTCATGCTCTTGTTTTGTGTCGCCTTCACACGTAGTGTGTGGCGACATATATAGGGATCACTTTAGTCGTCTTGCATCCTCGTCGTTGTAGTTGTCCGTCCCACTTTTTCATAACACTTTTCTCAGCAACTACAAATCACAGCCACTTGAAATTTTGTATGTGACTTTAGTATGGGGTCCTTTATTTAGCTTATCAAATTCAGGTGTATTGGATGTCTACTTCCTGTTTACAGACTTGGAATATTTTCAACAAATACTGTCAATGGTAAAAATTTTCGCAATAGTTTTCTCAGCAACTACAAAACAATGCCACTTGAAAATTTGTATGTGACTTAAGTATGGGATTCCATATTGCGCTTATCAAATTCAGGTCTATCAGAAATCTACTTCCTGTTTACTGTCTTGGCATATTTTCAACAAATATATAATTGTCAGTGGTAAAAATTTACTACCACTTTTTTTCAGCTACTGCAAATCACAGTGACTTGCACTAGACGACACAAGTCTTCCATATTGGAATACTCTCAATTTATTATTGTTTTATTTTAGGAAGATGTTGGAAAGCCTGATTCTGCAGGAGCTTTCATAGAGAAACCTGTAGCACCAACAGCATTCAGGAAGTTCTATGAAAGGGGAGACTTTCCGATAGCATTAGAACATGATACTAAAGGAAACAAAATAGCTTGGAAGGTAAAAATATTTGTTTATAGAAAAAAAGTGAAACAGGGAATGTGTCAAAGAGACAACTACCCAAAGGGGAGTAATAACAATGAACGGTGAGAAAACCTTTCTTTTACGAAAGGACATAGAATAAATGAACATGAGACTATAACACATATGTTTACTCCAACTGCAATAATTTTAATGAGCTGTATGGCCATTTCGGAAATTAATTCCTCATCAGCAGCACTAGAATCCAAACAAAGGAAATCCATAATTTCAAAAAAATGTTTATAATACATNATTAATTTGATGTGTTCCCATGCAGATATACATGCACCATAGTAGTTTATAATGAATTTTACAGATAAAGTATACACTTAGGCACATACATTTTGATTTGGGGGGGATTTTTTAGAAGAAAAAAGTTCTGGTCCTGTATTTTGCCCAAAAAATTCTCTCATGACCATCCCTGGGTTAAAAAGAATCTAGCCCTCACCTGGTCTATTCTAAGAGAAAAATGTTGTGTGTCATGCTCAACAAAATTTCCCAGCATAGTGTATGCACGGTGGAAGACAATAATCTGGCCCTCTTTCCAGGCTTGGCTAAAAATGCAAGACCCCATGAAAATCAAATGGTCAATGACTACATTTGCAAATTAACAAATTCACCTAGCTTCGCCATCAAGTTTTTCACAATTAGCCATTCAAAATTCTCATATCTATAGAATAAGTAGAACCAAAGACATAGGTGTCATTTGTTTCATATCAAATCATAGACACCAAAATTGATTTATTACAACCAAACATAATCGTCAAACACAACAGACTATCTAATTTGACAACTGTTTTTTTTTTAGACTCAAGTGATAATTCATGAACATTAATATGATAGACAATCAGCCTTACCAAAAATCCTTGTAAGGGTTTTTGGATAATATTTTGACAATTTACCATTTTAGCATCAGAGTTCTCCTAAAAGCTTTAAAAACTGTACAAATAATTTCCCACAACGTTGTCTAAACAATAAATTTCCTGAATGTACTGGTACAACATAAATACAACCAAAATTACTCATTTTTCTCTGAAATGTCATCAAGAATTATCCAATACCAAGAGTAAAATGAAGTCAAAAACACAAAAATTGAACACAATGTAATTTGTAGTGGTCATACATTTCACCAACTTATGTTTTCAATTTGGTTCACAGTCCAATTAATACCCCATGGTTTAATGAAGGGGTGAGCAAATGCATGAATTATAATAATATGTTCTTACTACTTGTAGAATGTACCAATTTAAAGATGTATATAGGATTTGCATTAATGCATTTTACCAGATGAGTAGTAAATTAGTCTGTGAGCCTCCTGTTACTATAATTCATTTATTATACTTGTAGGTTGAAATTGAAAAATTAGATTACCACCACTACCTGCCTCTGTTTTATGATGGGTTATGTGAAACAGCACATCCATACGAGTTCTTTTCCAGACAGGGTGTACATGATATGTTAGAACATGGAGGATCAAAAATACTGCCAGTAATTCCACAACTGATCATTCCAATCAAGAGTAAGTCATTTTAGTAATTACCACTTAATTACATTAGCTAGCTCATCCCACTATACAGATAAATTCATTGAAGAATTGCAATGAAACCTAATGATTCCCGAAATCTGTCATTTAGCTAAATTAATTCTTCAACTTAAATGCAACTTAACACTACATGTGTTCTTACACAACTTTTGGAGACTTTGAAACTTTTCCAAAATTACATGCTAAAAATTCAAAGTTAAGGGTGATGAGCAAGTTATCAGGAAGAGTAAAAGAAAAATGGCAAGTTGAAAGTTATACCAATGTCTATGAAAATATGCAGTAATTTTACACCGTAAAGGGTAACATTTGGGAAGTCAAAGGGGAAAACCTGCATGCAAAAAAATTGAACTTGCTGAGCAAGACATTATCATTCTGCAAAAGGGCTTCTTAGGATGTAGGATTAGAGGAAAGGCTCTCAGGATGCTGGAGGAATATTTCAAGGGAGGGCTTTAGTTTTCCAAATGAAATTTTGGAAATTGTGCCTTTTTCCTTTTTTTTCCTGAAAAAGGGTCATTTATAACTGAAAGAGAAGGGTGCTTAATAGAATGAATACAGGCACTTGCAAGCTATTGCAATATAAAATTCTACTAGTTTGATTTTGAATATGTTCTAAATAACTATATAACCAAAATGACAAAATAACAACCTTGTTAACTTAATTTTCATACACAAAAAAGATTGTGTTTATTTTTAGTTATAACTCATATATTTTTTTAAATTTTTCAGATGCCTTGAACATGAGAAATCTAAAAGTTATGTGTACAACCCTGAAAGTATTGCAACATTTAGTGATATCAGCAGATATGGTTGGAGAAGCATTAGTGCCTTATTACAGACAAATATTGCCTGTTCTTAATATTTTTAAGAATAAAAATTGTAAGTAACGATTTAATGATTCATTTTACCCTGTAATGTTTTTAAAATGCATGACATATTCATAAAAAAGATTGTATTGACAAACAACATAAAATCAGTATAGTACAAGGGAGGAATTCCAAGGATATACAATACAATTTGTTTTATACATGTATACTATGGTCACAGTGAGTTTCACTGTGACCATAGTATATAAATCTGCTTCACCCCACAAATTTGATAAAACAACCAAATAAGCATGTATGCAAGCAGATTATATAAACACATAGTACTTAAACATTATATATCCAAGATAAAGGATATAGAAGGACTTAAAAAAAACTGTCATATTTTTAGATATACACTGTCCGGGTTCTGTAGACCATGAAACTTGAGGAATCCTAACAAGTCACATAAATATACTTAAAGTATAACATTTCTGTTTCCAGTGAATCAATAGATTGATAATCATAATACAACAAATTTGCCAACTTTGAAAATTATTTGAGGATTTTAAAAAAGAAGTTCTATTTGTACATCTTATCTATCTACTGTGGAAGTACATTTATTAGTAGACAACAATTTTCTTGGTTTGCATAAATATCACTGTTTCCTGGGTAATTAAATTCATGGTTTCAAGTTCAAGTTCAAGTTCAACATATCTGTTTCTGCTGGGAACTTAATTTCTTGGTTTTAACAAACATAGAAATCCACAAAAATTGGAACAATTATACTTTATACACAGTATATGCAATTGAATAAAATAAAATAACAAAATACAGAAGTTGCAGAAAATTAGAATTTTTTTGTCTTTCTGAACAAAATTTTGTTGTTGTTGAATTTTTGAAGAACACTTAGGAATGATATCAGTTTTGCTTATATTTTATTTTTTTTTAATGTGAAAAGCAACATTCCGGTACCTAAAAAGGCTGCCAGCATCAGGACATCTATTGAAATACATTGTTACCTCCCCTGATTATATTTTGCTTATAATGTTTCACTGCAGCAAAGCAATCTCTACAAAGACACTGCAAAACTTAAACAAGAATTGTCAGTGTTATTAACAGAAATGTGATCAAATTTATTAAAAAAGTTATTTTCAGTTTTTTACAACATTTAATTTCAGTGAACGTTGGTGATCGTATTGACTACAGCCAACAGAAGAGGGAAAATATTGGTGATTTGATACAGGAAACATTAGAAGCTTTTGAGAGACATGGTGGCGAGGATGCATTTATAAATATCAAATACATGATCCCAACATATGAGAGTTGTATGCTGAATTAAACATTCACAACATTGTTCAAACAGTTGGGGGAGGGGGTAAACAATCAGGAGTTAAAATTGGTAAGAACATTGTCAATTTGGTGGACATTTTCACTGCTAAAATGTGGAACCATGAAAGTGTTATTTGAAGAAAACTCAACAATGTAAACCATGCCACAGATTAAACCAGTTTGTTCAATCATCCAAACACTTGATCAGAGTATGTGTCTGTGTTTCATCATTATTGTCACCTGACCGTCATGTGACATCCCATTGTAATTTGTCTTGTACTATAAGCTGATTGTGATATTATGTTTTTTTTTTAATTTTTATGTATATACAAACAAGCTGTCCTATAAATTAAAATTATTTATCTGTTTTTTGTTATCAGATGTTGTAATGTATATATCATATTAATTGGTTGAAATATGTCAGAAATATTTCAGCCATATTTGTAACAACAAATTTTAATGACAAAGAATACTTTGAATGAAGTTGCAGTATGCTAAGAAATCATGTTTTGGCAGTTCACCCCAATAAAGTATAAGGGGAGATTATTGGAAAGCACCTCAGACCTGACAGCCATGCCATATTTACATATATATATCTTGTAAACTATACAAGATAGGGTCATCAAACTTTGCATACATGTGTATCTTTGCCTGAGTCTCAGCCTGTTAGAAAACTAGGTCTCCTTCATATATATTTTCCACTTAATTACCATGCATTTATTTCCTAATGATTGATTTATGTTCAAGCTTATCTCCTGAGTTCATACTGAACTAACTGTACATGAAAAGGTCATCTAAGTTTCCATGCATCTTTGATGAAAAGTTAGCATAAGGTAAAATAAGGTCACTTTGACTTACATTTTCTGTATCATTAAATTACATTCATGTTTACACTGGAGTTCATATATCAGTTACTTTACAAGTTAGAATCATCACACGCACACACATCTTTGGTGGTAGGTCAGTATTCAGGCAAAATTTAGTCACTTTGACCTACATTTTCCACTTGATTTATTACATTCAAGTTTACATCCAGGTTCATTTCTCAGTTTCTGGGCATGGTAGAATAATCTAACCCTGTATATATTTATATTTCTGATGGAAGGTCAGCATTCAGGCATATATGTTTACAACCTTAAAAAATAGATTGCCAGTGTTAGTTTGTGCTCGTTGTTCAATACTTTGTCAGATGACCATATACTAGTTTAGATTAATACAATCTAACACCGTTGAAAGTGCAAGATATATATATCACAGACACCAAAGGGCAAGATTTCAATATTTATCTGACAAGGTTTGCAGAGTGGGATAACCATTGCAATTTTGCAGGAGGGTGTCCGAGATTTCAAAATCTTGCATTTTCAAAGATGTTTGTTTTACTCTAACTAGTGACATTATATAAGCAAAAGTACCATTGCTGTACCACCAGACTATAGCAGACATCCACAATGTTTTGGCAACTTGCCATGATGCCATAGTGTATTTTCTCACATGAATTTCTATCTCTCCCATGGATTGAGACAAGGATTTCTCACATTTCTATACGTTTGGGATACATAAACACTAGTGTAAGATTCATGCATCTCATATGACATGACCTCTCTTGACATAACAATGCAAATAACAGTGTATCACAATGCTAAACATCAGAAAACCACACAACTTCACACAAATAACATTTGAAATTCACATTGCTTTGGTTTAAAAACCCCTTAAGCACAACATCAAAGATTAATTTTTGTCTCGCCTGCGACGAATGTCGCGGAAGCAAGACATAGCGATCCAAATTCCGTCGTCGTCGGCGTCAACAATTGCACAAGTTTTTCGTAGGTTGAATAGAGTAATTTAATCTTTATAGAAGTGTGTCAAAATTGGACAGAAGCTAGATAATGGTCAGGAAATTACCTCTAGCTAAAAAAATTAGAATTTTTTTTTTTTTCCGTATTTTTTTTTCCGTATTTGGACTTAGTTTTTTTAAGTGTTAACCCAAAAATTAATGTTTTTTAGATGGTGAATAAAGTTATTAAATTTTATTGGAATATCATAAAAACTGGTCAGAAGCTAGAAAATGTTCTGAAAATTACCTCCAGATGAAAATTTTGAAATTTATTTTTTTCATTTTTCTGTTTTTTTTTCTGTATTTGGACTTTGTTTTTTTTTTTTGCAAAAAAATTAAATGTTAACCCACAGATTAAAGTTTTTTAGAAGTTGAATAAAGTTATTAAATCTTATACGAATTTATTAGCTCACCTGGCCAAAGGCCATGTGAGCTTTTGCCATCACTCGGCGTCCGTCGTCCGTCTGTCCGTTAACTTTTATTCAAAAATCTTTTCCTCTGAAACTACTCGGCCAATACTTACCAAACTTGGCCTGAATCATCACCAGGGTATGCACTTTCAAGTTTGTGATTTTTATGTCCGTAGACCAAACAACATGGC
>MJUU01017088.1:3519-38651 GCA_002080025.1 Modiolus philippinarum | reverse complement strand
AAAAAAAAAAAAAAAAAAAAAAAACAAAACAAAAACAAAACAAAAACAAAAACAAAACAAAAACAAAACAAAACAAAAAACAAACAAAAGCAAAACAAATAATGAAAACAAACAATGTAACAAACAAAAAACAAAACCCAAACAAACACGCAAACAAACCCCAAAAAAATCCAAACACGATATTAGACCAAGCAAGATATGTACTCGAAAACCTTTTCATGAAAAAATACTATACGCCACAAAGCATTATATTCTACAACATAAAAAAACTCATTGTTCTGCAGCTCTAGCCATTTCAATGCGGTCAGTCACAACAAGGAATAATAATGGCATTTCATTAATGATCTGTCTGATTGTCTTCCACTGTATCCAATAGGTCAACTAATTTGTTTTCATTGTTTTTGGCTTCCAATAGATATTGTCAATTCTACTGTGGGATAGGTTTTTTCTATTGCTATACTATATCTTTCACAGGTTTCAGTGAGAAGTCTTGGTAATGCAGGGGATATAATTACATAGATATCCGGAAAATATAAACGATTTAAAAATTTTTTTATCATAACCCGTGTTGACAAAATAGGAACAAAGAGAAAATGTTACTGCCACGAATACAAATCCAGTCAAAATCTTCGCTTTCTACGTGACCAGTAACTGCATATTGTGTATAAGTCATTACGTATTGTTATAAAATACTTGTTGTTACTGGGATGAAAAAAAAATGGAAAGAAGACATTTCCAACAGCGAACTTAAGTCAAAGATAAATCTGACACTTACATCTTATTAGCAACTTTTTTGTATCTAATAATGCTGGCATCACAGTTTAGGTGATTTAAAGGTCTAAGATTATCTGATGTCTTTAAAACGAGTTTATTTTCCTGATTTTTAACATAATTAGTTATATTCATCTTTTGCTATTTGAATTCCAAGTGGTTTGATTTGATCTGCAGTGAACAGACACCAGTTCTCGAAATGGCCATCTATTCCAAATATATCTACAGTGACATCGATATTTTTTATTTTTACTCTTTATCCGAAATTAAAATCGTGGTATTCACTTTCTTTTGAATTTTTTTTATCGGACAAGTGTTTTTCGGCTTATTAACAGCAGCAGAAGAGAAAAAAAATTCAACAGCATTGGTATTTTTCAATATCTAATGTTGGGCTCTGTAATCGAACTAAACGTACAAATTTGTATATAAATCCCTTCATAAATTTTATATGACTAAATCCCTTCATAAATTTTATATGACTATCTAGACAAAAAAAAGAAAAAAAAAAAACCTTACCCTCTTTTTCTGTCCGCTTGTTTGGCTTTTGAGAGATTTGGAAAAATACTCAAATCCACATGCTATAGCGGCTAATAATATCCCTCCCAGTAATATGAAAAATACACCAGCTACATTTTCTATTTGAAGTTCTGAAGTCTCGTCAGCTGACGGTTTGGTGATATCTTGGCAATGATTTCGACGTGTTCCCCACCACCTGTAAAAAGTCATACATGTGTAAAACTTTCCAAACAGAATATAAGCATGCAACTGAGTATAAAATGAAGAATAATGTTGACTTTAAAATAAGATTAAGTTGAAAAAATTGTGCAATAAAGAATGCCAGTGTTACTCGTGACGTCTGTTTTTGTACCTAATCTAAAATTTTTACAATACATTAACTAGTCTTTTTTTAGTAGTGTTATAAAATGAAACAGCAACTGACTGCTCAAAAATCTAAATCGTGTAGAAACAGTAAGAAATCAGGAAGGATATTTCAAGGGAAAACATTACTAGTATTTTCCTTTTTCTATCAACGTTTAGTTGGCTTGTAATTATTCTTATATAACAATACGAAATACCCCCTTTTTGTGAAAAACAACCTACGAAAAATTGTGAATTTAAATGATTAGCCAAAAAGAAAACAGAAAACAACAGACTTGGGTTTGGAGGGTACATATTTTCAGGCGACAATCAGTATTTGCATGAAAAATATCTTTGCACCCTACCTTCTGATTTGTTTCTGCATTCTAATTAAGCCGAATTTATTTAAAACACGCTAAAAGATAAAACTTATAAAAAACCCATCTTTTTGCTATTCTTTTTAACTTTTACGAACTGATACATAGATGATGTTTTTCAACCACCATCCCTGCTAAGTTAGAGTATGTTATGCGTATTTACTTTAACGAAATTAATTTGCATCGATCACGACATCACAGATAAATATGAAGTGACTGTTTCACAAATAAGAAACATACATTTATAGCCAGATTTCACATCTTTTCGGATTTGTCTTACCCTTATGTGACTAGCTGAGACAGTGTGACTGGTGCCGTATGCAAAGCAGGACATGCTTGTCCTTCCGAAGAACCTGATTTTACTCGATGTTTTTAGAGTTCACACTGTCAGCCCCTTTTTTTAGTTTTGTTTATAAAATTGTATATTGTGTCAATGTATCTGTTTGTTTGGTTTACCGTTTGTTGCTGTTCTCATTTTTGCAATGTCTCATTGATTAATGTAGTTTACTTATAATTTGTTCATATGGTATTCTACTGCCATTGTTCTCATATCGACGTCAGATGAAAATTAAAAATAACACAGAAACTAGAAAGCCGGCTTTAAATTAATAAATAAATAAATAAATATATATTTGCCGCTTACCCTATCTATGTACCAGATCTCATTCTTAACGGGAGTTAAAGTGAACATTTCATCGAGTTGCATCTTGTTACAAATGATGAAATCGGTATACTGTGCTTTCTTGTACTTTAGAAATTTACAAATATTGATGCTTTTGAATAAACCTGACCTTGTTTGTTTGGTGGTATGGAAGTTTTCTGGGATAGTTGATGGGAGAATTCTTTCGTGAATTTTCTGTTGTCCTTTCTGATATATTGGGAATGTATTTAAATGCATCCGAGACATGTTATTTAATTTCAATCTCTTATCTTCACTTACTTGTTTTCGAGTTCATGTAGCATTCCTTTATCACCAAGCCTAAGGATAGCCATAGACAATTCTTCTCTATACGTTGCCCCCGGTGGTACACCTATACCGAAACCTTTTGGGTCAAAATGCGGACCAATTTCCATGAAATCACAGTCTTCTATTGTCATATACTTATTAACAGTTGTATCCCAGAAGAAAGCATAGTCTCCTCTTTTTACTTTATCAAACCCAACGGAAGTATTTTGTACCATAGAATCTGGTTCTACTTCGCTCATGGTAGCCCACATTTTAGAAAAATGTTCAATTCTTGTGTGTTTGAAAAATTGCATAATTCCACTGTTTTGTACAGTACCATATTTAATTTTCGTTTGTGAAGCGAGGTCTGTGACGGATTTTATTGGAGTATTTATCTTTTTAACAGTCAAAAATGCTGCCAAATTAGCTGTATATGACGATATAAGAATTAATGCAAAGAACCACCATGCACTTGTAAGAATACGGCCGGAAAGTGTTGATGGTGAAGCGTCTGTGCTACCCTGAAGTAAAGATCCGAACACAAACCAAAAACTTTCTTTGAATGAAATAGCTGGTAAGTCCTTGCTATGAGATGCTCCAATTTTCTCCAGCATATATAAAATAAGGCTCACAACTACAAAGGCACCAAACGTACAAAACCACACTAGTGGTTCTAGTGGATTGAGAAATTCAAAATAAGATCGCTCAGATCGCGGCACTTTCATAAGAACACTAATATATCTAGTCATGAATGGTTTAGTAAAGTCCACAGCTCCTTCACGTTCAGAGTTAATGCTAAGTGGTGCAACAGACATGGTTGCATTCTGAAATTTTATGAGAAAATCTAATTATTTCTATTGCAATAACAAGTTCAGGTCTTTTAATGTTCCATTTATTTTACGCAAGAGAAGTATATTAAACTAAAATAACGAAAAAGCATAAAGCGGGTTTTGTCGATGACATTTTATATACAACTTAGTATTTAATTTTTTTGTAGTTTAATGTGCATATAATATTTCTTATTCAATTTTAATTTATAATTGAGTAAATAAAATTATGATTCAAATGACATTGACTTGCAAAACATCTGAGTGTTATTTAATACCAAATAAACTTTGAACACACCAATGATATATATTACATGTACTTAATTTGACATCGCATATTTCAAGAAATATCATGGGTAGATTGTCCTTTTTGCTTTTGTCTTTGGTTATACTTTTAAACCTGGAAGTGTGTCTCTCCAGCAGTGTGGAGTCCGTAAAAAAAATTATCCTTGCGAGAGATGTATGCTCTCTATATATAACAGTTGAGAGAATTTCTCATATAGATACACTATCTTACTTTCAAAATTTTGGCATTTTAATTATTATGTCGCCCCAGACATAGTCGGGACGACATATTGTTTTTGGTCCGTTTCTCTACTATTATTATTCATTATTGTTTCTTTCTTCCACCTCTTATTGTCGGGCTTATATCCCAATGATGCCTGGACATATATCATTCATGTTTGGTACAAAGATGGATCACTATCTGGAGGGGTGCATGGGAGGAAAAAGTTTTTCAAAGCAGCCGCCATTTTCAAGATGGCTACCAAAATACGAAAAATTCGAAATTCGTCCAATTTCAACAAAAATTTTATTTTTCTCAATTATGCTTCAATAGAATTTATTCATATTTGGTACAAAGTTGGATCACTATCTGGAGAGGGATTTGCAAGAATTTTTTTTTCAACATGGCCGCCTTTTCCAAGATGGCTGCCGAAAAACGAAAAAAAATTCAACTTTGTCCGATTTCAACGAAATTTAATTTCTAGGTAGATTTTGATGCTTCGAACAAACTGGAATCATCGAATTGGCTGTCAGGGACGACATCAGCTATTGCTTGCAATTGCAATCTAGTTATGATTTCCGAATGTTATTTTGACCACATATTTATATTGCTCACATGTTCTTATTTCATACTGCAAAGTTTTCTTGCAGTTGACTCAATAACTGCCCTAATGTGATTGTCCTCTATTAGTTTTGTGTCGGGCAACAAATTACAGCAATTGTAAGAACACTTTGCCAGTAAATTCAAGAGGCCCGTCATGGGTTTCTTGATTACCTGATTATCAGGGTATTTTATTAATGATTATATAATTACGAGAGCATTTATTTAATGATTATTTGTTTATTAGCTTGCATTTTTATATATTTTTTTGATTACTAAGCCAAAAAATTATTAATTACCAAGGTAAAAATTTAATGATTACTTGATTACCAAGGCAAAAATTTAATGATTATTTGATTCCTAGGACCCCCCATGAGGACCCTCATTGAATATTTGTTGACGAGCCCGCATCCTTGAGTAAAACACATGGAAGTACCGTTGATCAACATTTATCAAAGAATTCCGTTCAAACCGTTGCTAGTGGCCGTCTTGAACGTACTATGACGTATGAGCAAAGATCATTGTTGAAGGCCTCATATTGTGATGAAGAACAACAATACAGTATTTTTTCAATTGCTTGGCTTTTGTAGCTTTTTGTCCTTGTAGAGACTTTGTCTTATGTGCATTTACTCAATATTCTTTCATTTTTATATTCTAATTTCATTTAAACTTTTACAATGTGTACTCAGTTTTAGCTTGCACCCCAATTTGGCCTCGGCTGGTAGGCGTTGAGTGCCCGCTGGTATTCACTAATCCAATAGTCAGTACTTCGATGCTGCCCCAAATAAAAAATTGATTTAATTTTGAAATTTTAAACTTTCCCCTGTAGATAATATTCGTGATTTGTATTCTTTCAGCTTTTCTACACCTTTCGATTAATGGTTTTCTAAATGTTTTGATATGCTCTGAGAAGACATAAGTTGTCGAAATGGCCATTTGCACACACTAAATTTACAGTTACCTCGGTATTAAGTTATTTGGTATGCCACAAAATGCACAATAAAACTGGTCCTTAATTTCGGTATACTGTACTTGTTCTTCTAGAAAAATGGATTCAAATATTGGATATAGATTTTAGTGTTATGTTTTTTTTTATTAATATTTAATAAGTTTAGTCCATGATTTCGGCATTTTACACTTGTTTAAATACACAAATAATGAACAAAATGCCGAAGTTACTGTTAATTTATTTTCTGCATATGCGCATTTCGACAAATTATGTCTCATCAGTGCAGATAAAACCAAAATAATTGGAAGTTCATTAACCGAAAAACGTGTAAAAGCTGATGGAGAACAAATTACCAAAAGGATCTAAATAGAAAAGCCAAAATTCAGGTAAGAACAGAGCTGTGCATGAGGGAGATACTCCTTAGTTTTGAACAAAATTGTGTGAAATTTAGATATTGCAAATTTTAATAAAATCGGTTTCTCGGGTCAGCACCGAAGTACTGACTACTGGGTTGGTGAATACCCTCGGGGACTAACAGTCCACCAGCAGAGGCATCGGCCCAGTGGTAATAATGAACAAAATGCCGAAGTTACTGTTAATTTATTTTCTGCATATGCGCATTTCGACAAATTATGTCTCATCAGTGCAGATAAAACCAAAATAATTGGATGTTCATTAACCGAAAAACGTGTAAAAGCTGATGGAGAGCAAATTACCAAAAGGATCTAAATAGAAAAGCCAAAATTCAGGTAACGACAGAGCTGTGCATGAGGGAGATACTCCTTAGTTTTGAACAAAATTGTGTGAAATTTAGATATTGCAAATTTAAATAAAATCGGTTTCTCGGGTCAGCACCGCAGTACTGACCACTGGGTTGGTGAATACCTTCGGGGACTAACAGTCCACCAGCAGAGGCATCGGCCCAGTGGTAATAATGAACAAAATGCCGAAGTTACTGTTAAATTATAATTTTGGTCCATGATTTTGGTTAGCTTTATTCTATATAAAAGAATTATAATTCTTATCCGTGATTTTGGTATGCTATACATTCTATATAGATTATACGTTTTTGTCACATGTACATTCACTCCATATCCTTTCATTTTTTTCTATAATTTTGATCCCCTTAGCCTATGTCCCGCACTTTTACATTGAATTTCGTTGTATTGTTCTCTATGATTATGCTTTGTTTTATTTATATTCGTTTTCTTTCTAAATGGAAATAACAACCCTTAAGGCATCAGTGTTTCGTTTTATACATACACCAATAAGAAGTTCTCCAATCATGCCATTCCATCGTCCGTTACCCTGTTTTGTTCCGAAGTTACCATCATGAACAAGATATATTTCGTAATTAAACTGTAGCATTTCAGCAACTTCTTTTATTAAGTCAACTGCATATCCTTCAAATCTAGCATTGCCTGTCTTCTTCTTATAGTCTCGTGTAAGCATCGTGAAAGGTCTTTCCTGGAACAAATAACCAAAAAATTAGAAGTGTTAACAAATTAAAAGATTATAAAATTTTGATATTGCATAGAATATGTGTAGACAAGCTTAAGATACTAGGAAGTCATATCACTCTGGTCTTTTATTTACTATGTTTGTGACTTTGAAAATTTCTCTTACAATACCGATTTAAACTTACTTTGATTGTTTTCTCATTGTTGAAGGCGCCAAGGTTACTTCAAGCTGAACAATAAAAACGTTGTTCAATTTACTGAATTTTACCAAGTATTTGCAGGGATTTGTCCCATGGTTATTTTATTTGTTGGTAAATTCACACAGTGTAATACCGAAACAATTTTTTTTCTTTTTTAAAGTTTTAGGCATTGCAAAATTGTGTTTGCTTTCCAACAACAAAAAATGGAAAAAAACCACATAAAATAATATTTATACAAATTTTGCAACACTCAGAATATTTTTTTATGTTTCTTCTTTGTGAATATGGTGTATACCGGACACTTTAAAAGGATACTATTTTTTCTAAGATCAACGGAACAAAATTTATAGAACTAGTATATTCTACAATACATTTATTGATCGTTTATATATTTGTGTTCAAAGAAATACATGCTTAAAGGCTAATATAATGTGTTTCGAATAAGAAATCGTATATTTGGTGAAACGGTAATATAAGAGTCCAGTAGAAAAAGATATAAATCTATGTAAGGAGCGGAAATTGCTACGACCAGTTCAATTCAGACTGCAGCCTTTTGTTGAAATGTTCAATTAACTCTTTCCAAAGTACAAGGAATCAATTTGTCGTGGTTGGAAAAGTGAAAGTTAATATGATTTATTTGTCTGTGGTCTTTGTGGAACAAATTATATTTGTCAAATAATTCATATGTTAATTTTATTGTCGTTTATGACAAATAAGCTGCTATTTTACCAGGCTTGGTAGTGATNGTTCAAATCCATTCAGTGGTTCTCAAGAAGAAGTTCTTTGTATGAATTTTCCCATTAGGTCAAATGGTAAACTAAGTTCCCCGCTGGCGGCCATCTTGGAAGCGGTTGGAAAAATTTGACCAATAAAGGACCACAACTCATATATAGGTACTTGGATTTTCTTCAAAATATCCATGTGGGTAGATCTTAACATGCTGAACATTTTTGCAATTTAAACTTAACCTCTATCTGTTAAAAAATAAAAAACATCAAAATTTTGAAAATTTTACGGAAAAAGGGCAATAACTCTTAGACGGGTTGTCAGATTTTCTTCAAAATTTCAGCATGGGTAGATCTTCTCATGCTGATCATTTAAACTCCATTTCAGATTTTTGATATCTGTAACGGTTTTTGAGTTATTTGCCAAAAACTGTAATTTACCCCTATGTTCTATTTTTAGTGTAACGGCAGCCATGTTGTTTGACCTAAGACATACAAAATAATAAATTTGAAACAAGATACCCTAGTGATGATTCAGTTAAAGTTTGGTTCCATTTGACCCAGTGGTTTCAGAGGAGAAGATTTTTGAAAGTGAGCTAACGACGGACGGACGACTGACGACGGGCGGACGGACGGACGACGGACGCCAAGTGATGGCAAAAGCTCACCCTGGCATAGCCAGGTGAGCTTAAAATGATAGTACCTGTAAAACATTATTAATGTAGTGCAATCTGTTTTGTAATCAAATACATCGGCAAACCGAAGCAAAAATGATGAAAGGGAAAATTCCAAAATCAAAAATAAAAAATCACGGCAATTCATATTCAACACGAATTGAGACAGCATGACAAAGACAAAACAAATAATATAACTTGTATGTCTATTACCAAACATTTTGAACATCAGAACCAAAAGTGTATGATATAGCTGATAGTTCAATGGAACAAATACAGAACTTTCCAGATTTTTAAGGTGGTTCGGGTGTCTAAATTTTCGCATCGGGTGAAAATTTGAATTAACCAGTAAAATGTTGTCAACATTATTTTGAATAGTTTATCGATAATAAAGTAAAATAAGCAACATTTTTGCTTCCAGTGTGCAAATGATGTCACATTTTGAAAAACTTTTAGTTTATAAGGGGATATAATTATATAGAAATGATAAGCGAAAAATCACATTTCAGGATTTTTCCATAATATGATCTGTGACCCCTACTTTTTATTTTATTTTTCAAAGTGATTACTTTACCACACTTTATACTCTATTTTCACAAAAATTTATCGTTTAATTCACATAAGAAATTTCTAAATTGTCTTTTCTCCCTATTTATATATTAAAATGGTGGAAATCTTGACATTTTCTTAAGCTTCTCCCGGAATAGCAAGTACGGTGACCTATTGATGTTTTACTTAAATTCTGAAGTGCTTTTATTAAACTTTCAATCACAAAAAAATTAGAAAAATCTATCGTTTTATTTTTAGTCACCCGAACTACCTAAGCTCTAAATACTTATTTAAGATATTGAAAACAATTGATACAAGAGACATAAAAAAAAAACACCAGATCTGACGACAAAGGTCACAAAAACTAACGAGACATCAGTGAGATGGTATCCGTCTCTGTGGGCCCCGCTCCAAGTGTGACCTAGAGGTCAATGGTCAAAGGTCACTAACCAAGGTACGCAACACGTCGTCTTGAGGTGATCTATCTACATGACAAATATCAAAAGCCTATCTAAAAAGAGAAAAAAGTTATAAAACGGACACGACTTTGTCATTGAAAAGGAATGAATGTGACCCTGAGGTTGAAGGTCAAGGTCAAACTTCACCAGCCAAGTTACACGACACGTCCTCTTGAGGTGATCTATCTTAACATGCCAAATATCAAAAGCCTTTCTCGGATGAGACAAAGAGTTATACCCCGGACACGAATGTGTCATTGAAAAAGAATGTGACCCTGAGGTCAAAGGTCACCAACTAAGTACGCGACACGTCACCTTTGGGTGATCTATCCGCATGCCAAATATCAAAAGCCTATCTCAAAAGAGAAAAAAAATTATAGCCCGGACACGACTTTGTCATTGAAAAAGCATGATTGTGTGTAACCCTGAGGTCAAAGGTCAAGGTCAAAGTTCTCCAAGCAAGGTACGCGACACATCACCTTTGTGTGATCTATCCATATGCCAAATATCAAAAGCCTACCTCAAAAGAGAAAAAAAAGTTATAGCCCGGACACGACTTTGTCATTGAAAAAGCATGAATGTGACCCTGAGGTCAAAGGTCAATGTCAAAGGTCACCAGCCAAGGTACGCGACACGTGGTCTTGAGGTGATCTATCTACATCATGCCAAATATCAAAAGCCTTTCTCAAAAGATAAAAAAGTTATAGCCCGGACACGACTTTGTCATTGAAAAAGCATGAATGTGACCCTGAGGTCAAAGGTCAAGGGTCAAAGGTCACCAACCAAGGTACGCCACACGTCGTCTTGAGGTGATCTATCTACATGCCAAATATCAAAAGTCTATCTCAAATGAGAAAAAAGTTATAGCCCGGACTCGACTTTGTCATTGAAAAAGCATGAATGTGACCCTGAGGTCAAAGGTCAAGGTCAAAGGTTAACAACCAAGGCACGCGACACATGGCCTTCAGATGATCTATCCACTTGCCAAATTTCAAAAGTCTACCTCAAATGTGAAAAAAGTTATAGCCCGGACACGACTTTGTCATTAAAAAAGCATGAATGTGACCCTGAGGTCAAATGTCAAGGGTCAAAGGTCACCAACCAAGGTACGCCACACGTCGTCTTGAGGTGATCTATCTACATGCCAAATATCAAAAGTCTATCTCAAATGAGAAAAAGGTTATAGCCCGGACACGACTTTGTCATTGAAAAAGCATGAATGTGACCCTGAGGTCAAAGGTCAAGGTCAAAGGTTATCAAACAAGGTACGCGACACATGGCCTTGAGGTGATCTATCCACTTGCCAAATATCAAAAGTTTATCTCAAAAGGAAAAAAAGCTCGGACACGATTGTTTCGGATGGACGGACAGACTGATTACTATAGGGGGTCCGCAACTTATGTGACGGGGCCCTTATAAAGCACTATTGATGTGAACCATCAAATAAAACCAATAGGTGTATATAATGAAAAGAATAAATTATATCAAAGGATAAATCTACAGAGTCAAGCTGATATAAATAAGAATGCATAGCTGTATCTAAAATGGCCGTCGATGTATAGATATATAGCAAGCTGCTGACTTTAAAAAAATTAGGTTGAACACGATAAAAAAGGGGAATCATTTTCGAAATATTGTATGCGTTATTGTCTTTTGCAGCTACATTAATCCAAAAAAATGAGAGTTTCGTAATAGCAAGGTGAACGTTCGTAGAACCAAAGAATCAGTCATATCAAGTTTTAGTAATTTGTCATTGATATAATAAAAACACGACTTTCAATAACATATTGCTGTTATCTCAATGAAGCGAAGTTCATTTACCTCCAGAAACTCAGGAACCAAATAATCTGTTTTATTTGCCATGCCTATTTCATTGTAGTCGTAAAATTCGGGCTGAAATGCAAAAATAACATGGAATTTATGCATGTCAAGAATGCGTTGATCTTATATCTAGACTCATTTGTGTAATTTCAAATGAAATATTAATATAAGAAATATTAATATAAGAAATCATGTCCGACAGTATGCGATGCTGTGGTTTAATATAGCATTTTCCATTTTCTCTCTTGGAACTACTTTTGCCATTGAACGTCACACGAAAATATTAATACACTGTTGCTAACAATCCATACAGATTGACGAATGCAAAGCGATAAATTACAATACATCAAGAAATTATACTCATGAACCTTGAAAATATAAGATTATCTCGATACGGTAATCGATTTGGTGGAACAAGTTCG
Source organism: Modiolus philippinarum (assembly GCA_002080025.1). Taxonomy (NCBI): domain Eukaryota; kingdom Metazoa; phylum Mollusca; class Bivalvia; order Mytilida; family Modiolidae; genus Modiolus; species Modiolus philippinarum. Next base: position 26,509 of record MJUU01017088.1, on the reverse strand, counting down.
AACATTTTCTTTGATGACTGCGGAATATCTGAATAGCTCTCGCTAAGTGTTTCGTGTTAACACGTGAAGGGAGATTGTGATGTTTTTAAAGGAGAAAATCACTAGCAAATTTAAATCTGATGGAATATTATTACCCAGAATCGTTTATCAATCTGAAAACTTAGCAGTTTTTGGATCGCATTTTACTGGATATTATGATTTTCAGGATTAACTTTTATTACATTATGTTGTCTCCTGTTTGATTATTTACTTTCTCTGGTGATTAAATGCTCTCATCGTCTTTGTTGTACAAGTTCCATTTACTAGGCACATGATATTTTGTAATATATGTACCCGACGAAACAAATGTGAATTCCTTTGACCAATTGAAAGGATATAAATATAACCTGCCAAATAAGAATCGATGAGAATATGATTATAGTAGAAACAATAGATGCGACTCCCGATAAAGTAATTACATTTATTACTGTATTAATCCAATTCTGTTTATTGCAGTAATGATGAATTTTTCAAGAATCGCATACATTGTATCTACTATGATAATACTCTCATTAATATATTGCTATTCTCACATTTCTGTACGTGTGTGACACAAGAATCCAGTGTGAGATACCCATGTGAGATTCATGCATCTCACATCACATGACCACCCTTGACGGAACAATGCAAACAACGTCACGTCACAATATTGAAACGTCAGAAAAAATACAACTTCCGCGGAATGGTGCGGAAACGTCGAATTTTTACACCGCTTCATTTTAGAAACCCATGAATAACTACGCTTAAGATTTTAGTTCAGAGTTTTGTACTTTTAGTAAAAAACCAAAACACATGCGATCTTTTCAATTATGCAATTTATTTTTTGCTACGTTTCCTAGTTTCTGAGAATAGATTTTCGTGTATCGGCGGCCATGTTTATTTTTTCTAATTTTTGGCAGAGAAATGTGAGAAAAATAATCAGTCATGGTAAAAATGTGAGACTGGACAATTCCACCCTCGGGTTTACATTTTCTATCATCAGAAACTCGGCAAGCCTCGTTTCTGACTAGAAAATGTGAACCCTCGGGTAGAATTGTCCTGTCTCACATTTGAGACCATGACTGATTATTATATTCCCCATCTTGAGATTTAATATTAAGTTGCTGGTACAGAGTATGGATACTCATAAACATTTACTCACTTGTTTTAGTCTATTTTTAAATTCTGAGACTTCAGTAAGATGAATTGTATAGTTGTAGCGTTTTCCATCTTCATCAAATGCTATCCGCCCTGTTAATCCATTGAAAATATCCTATAATACAATATTAGCCAGATTAAACAAAAACTAAATACCGAAGCTGAATATGGTCATTTCGACATCTTATGTCTCATCAGTTCATATCGAATCAAACGTTTGAAAGAAAAAAAAAGAAAAAAATATATAGAACAAATGAATATCCATAAGATCAAAATGAAAATCTAAATTGGATCGTGGACAGAGCTTTGCACGAAGGAAATATTTCTTAGTTTAAAACATCTTTTAAATATTGGAAATTCCCAAATCAAATCGGGTTTGTGAGTACGCATCTAAGTGCTGGTCTACTGTGTTGTGAATACCATAGACGACCAAGAAACAGATGAAATACCGAAGTTAAATAAATATTTTGCTGCATATTGCGATGTACAGAACTAACGCATCTTCAGCTAAGATTAAAGAAAACTTTCAGAAGACCAACAATAAAAGCAACATAAAAACAAATAACGTTTAAGTCAAATTAGAAATGGAAACTAAGGTATTTTTACTGTTTATCTTATTGTGCGATGATACTCCATTTTCAACTTTGAGAACGTTTCTTGTTTGCATTCATTGCATTGAAACATAAAAAATATATACTTAGTTTATTGTCGTTGAAGTCACCACTTTATAAAGGAGTTTACACTTTTACTGAAGCCAATGTTGATAACAACAAATGTGAAAATACAGCTTGTCAATGCAACTTATTTATTTTTTCTACATAACTGTAGTTTGAACAAAAGAAACCACTATATCTACATTTTTTCAAGAGCAAAAATTATACAGACATAGCTTATCTCCGGAACGCCTTATTAATCAAGGCTTTACAAAAAAATCCGTCTCACACGTTCATTAAAGAAGTCATTCAACATATATCAGTGGAAAAATTTGAAATTTCGATCCGAACTCTGATTCTAGATTTTTTTACTTTTAGTTGCTACCGCAATGGAAAGGGGGGGAGGGTGAGCGCCACAAAACCGGTTTAACCCACCATTTCTTTTGAAATGCCTTAAACAGGTCAGGACCATTGCGGTCGACAGGTTTTCCGATGGTTTACACCTGCTTTGTATATTTGCCTCATGGATTTTGGCTCTTGACAAATTAGTGATTCTTATTATCACCCCAATATGCATCTCGATTTTGACATAAACGGTCTTCACAGTACTATAAATTTATGACCAAAGGGACGACTTTAATTTCCAAATTATCGATTTCCCTAACATTGACAGTAATATTCAAGCTTCTGCTTACAGAGTCGTGTTTCACAGTTGATTTGTTACACAATTATGTAGACTTTTTCATCAGGCATAGTAATCTCCATGACCGCCTTATTGATCAAGGATTCAAACAATTCCGTCTCATTCGATCATTAAAATAGTTCTTCAATGGAAAATTTTGCATAATGTTTTATATACTGAAGAATTATTGCAAAGGATTAACAGGTCAAACGGCGAATGTCATTTCTGTAAAGAAAAAGAAAATTTACTACATTTGTTTGTTCACTGTAAATTTGTTCAGGAACTTTGGAAAGATATTTTCGAATTAACAGACCTTCTATGTGTACGGATCGGCGTAGGCCAAATACAAAATTCTGAAAACGTTATAATTTTAGGTACTCAGAGGGTAGATCTAAAAATGTTAGTACTTGACAGTTAAGTGGGCAATATGGAAGAATAGAAATATCGCAAAATATCAGAAGAAAATAATTACAAAACATATGATTTTAAATATGATAAAAAAAACGAAATAAAGTTTGCTACCAAACCCTGTAAGAATAAGATTGGGGAAAACATATTCCAGGAAATAAATAGGATCTTTCAATAAATTTGAAATTTGTATGTCTGTACTAATTTGTATGTAGTATGTATTTTGTGTATTTACATGTATGTATATTTTTTGGTATAATTTGTTTGTGTGTATTGGGATGGCATGTATAACTAAGCCAAAGTTAACTAAATGAGTGCCCCCTTTTGTACGTACTGTAACAAAATGGTTTCTAATTAACATCTACATTATTGCCTTATGTGTATTTTCATTTTGAATTCTTTGAATTAGTACTTATATAATTCATGATATTTTGTAAAGCAAACTACATGTTTATTTACCACTTGGGTAAACTATAGTCCATAGATATATACACATGTATGTTACAGTGAATTTGTAAAATCGGGGAATTTGTAAAATCACTGAAAATTCAGGGATTTTGTAAAATCACTAAACTAATCAGTGGGTTTATAAAATCCCTAATTAAAACCAGGGATTTTACAAAATCACTGAAAAAATTAATCATTATTTTACTGATTCCCTGGTCATGTTTAGGGAATTTGTAAAATAATTTTCAGATATTTTATAACAGAATGTTTAGAATATTTAGCAGATTAAGTATCCTAACTTTAGATAAAAACATTAAAATTTCATTATTTGTTATTAATATGACTGAACTTAAAGTTTTTAATTATTCAGAATTTTAGATAATTTTAAGCTCGATGCAATATGGCTCTGGAATTTATGCAAATGTTACAAGACGAGGAGTTGTTTTTTTTTATGAAACCTTCTTCAAGCATGAGAGGGGAAACCAAAAAATATAAAAACAAATATTTTGCTATCAACAGATACAAGAGAAAACATGCAAATATTATTATCTAGTACGAAAATTTGTACATGGGTCATCTCACAATGAACACCACCGTTTAGTCCATAATGAAAAACATTCCTAGATGTCCAGATTTTTTAAACAGATTCCAAAAATGTTTATTTGAAATTACCAAATTATGACCATTTTGCTTTAAAATCTACAGCCTTTTTCATAAATGATACAAAAAAAAACACACATAATTCATCCGCCCATGCAGAATTTTACAAAAAGTTGGTATAAAAATCTAGGAATTTCTGTTTTTTATAATGGTCATATAAAACAAAATTTGTAAAAGATAAATCAGTTTCATCATATCTCGGTCTGGTTTACGGAAATAACAAGAATGCGCAAATGGAATAAGAATTCCAGTTTGCACTAAATTTTATGAAATATTATATCCCTGAAAGCTCAAAACAGTTTTTAAAGTGGAAATTCAGTGAAACTTGATATGGCTTCTCCTGTACCCAGATATGGTATAAATAGCCACTGACAAATTGTCATTTAAAATAAGAAAAAATGCTATGGCTAGAATATAATGTGACTCAATTGAAATCTCATTATTGATTAAGATGAATCCATGAAAATATCTGGTTGATTTGGGGGCCTTCCTGAACTTACTTTTGGACTACGTTTAATTATATGTCAAAATCAGGTTTTTACTATTCAGGTTTATGACCAATAAACAGGTGAATAACAGACTTTTCATTTCTATACAGAATGATTTACATCTCAGGTTTCCAAATAGCATCTGCTGCGTAAATTGTCAAATATTTTGTTATTTTTGCCCCAATCTAACAAGAAAGTTAAATTTTTACGTCATAATTTACAGAAGTAAGGAATCGCCATCTTTAATATTGAATTGTTTTTAATTCTTTATTTTGTAAAACCATGAGTAAGAATATTGCCTAAATAAATAATTAAACTGTACATCATTCCGAGTTTAATTGCACGAATTTCAATATTTTTTATGCAGTTTTATATATGTGATCTGGTAATAATATTTCAATTTTGTACATTTATAATAATTACTTCTGTCTGTAAATACACAAACATCTTTCCATTCTATTTAATCAGTTAATGTGTAAAATTCCTAACAAGAATTTCAGGGATTTTACAAAATCCCTGACAATTTCAGGGATTTTATAAAATCACTAAAATGGTCAGTGGTTTTAAAAAATCACTAATTATTTCAGGGATTTTACAAAATCACTGATTTTACAAATTCACTGTAACATATACATACGACAAGACTGATTGTTATAAATAAATCACGTGCTGCTAAATGACAACTCTGGCCTAATTATACATGATATTGGAAATGACTTTGTGATTTGTTTAGGAATCTAAAATTCGTTGACGTCTCTATATTTAATATTATATCTACACAATTTAAGGATATGAGTTTGAATATCTTTCAATTTGCATTACGTGGGCCTGGAAGGGGCATGCATGTGCTTGTTAAAAGGAAGGAAAAAAATAGTAAATATTTAGATGAGTGTGTAGGGAAACCCAGACAACTTGAATCTAATTTAAATCCGCAATGTGTGTAAATTGTAAAATAAGGAAAAATATGTAGTATAGTATTTGTTTCACTTACCAAACCCCCTGGTTTGGTTTAGTGACTAACACACAGGGGAGAACATTGGTGGGATCGTTGTACCACCAAGGGGATTTGTTAACAACATGTTGTTATTAAAATGTTTAAAAAAAAAAAAAATTCTTCCATAGCCATAGCTATAATTTCATTCTGAAAAAACATTATAGTTTCGGTCCGAACCAAGATTCAGCTCTTTGACTTAGTAATTGGAAGAACATTTCTTTTCTCCGTCTAAGACCTTTCAATAGCAATTGCTGTTGAGATTCTAATCGCAATATAAACGGTTTAACCCACCATTTCTTTTGTAATGCCTGTACCACGTCAGGCCTATTGCGTTGGACGAATTTTGCACCTGATTTGTTTTTTTTAAAAGGTTCTTGACAATTTGTTATTACCTTCATTGTTACATACACAACATGTAGGAGATATCAGCGAAAATTTAAGGTAGTAGACCTAGGTTAAGGGAGATAACTCTTTAAATCAGTTAGACGTTTGAAATAGTTAGTTTCATCAATGTTTTTTAAGCATTGACGTGAAAAAGAATGAAAAATCATCTATGTTACTCAGAGGCTTAGAATCTGTTTATGAAAATGATTTCAACAAACTCACCTGTGATTTTTAAGAGTTATGTCCCTTAACCTAGGTCTACTACCTTAAGTATTTATTGACAATAGAAGGATCTCACTCTGTCATATCAAGTCAAATTGCTTTCCACCTCATTTGACATATTAAATTGAAAGCATCGCAGGTGAAAAGTAAAAAATAAAAAGTAAAGTAAAAAGCAAGTATCTGTTAGTCTTAATGTCTTAAACTAGCTTTTTTTATGTTATGAATTTTGTTTTCTGAAATTTCAATGTTCCATGTCTGTTTGGTATTGATACCTCTGTGATTCAAAAGACGGTTTGCCCTTTCCTGCTCCAAGTTATGATCTTTGTTATAATTTCTATGATTCATATATTAAAATAGTAAAAAGATAGAATATGCGATCACTTTGAACATATAATATAGTGCTGAATGGAATGCACTTATGCTCATTTCCAGACTTGTAAAGATACTACGTAAAGGGCTTGAAATAAACCCAGTGGCATTGCAATTGTTATTTTTTTTGCAGGTAAGGAGTAGTTTGTATGTCCTTGTTAATATTCGAATTTCACTCCCATGGTTTTTCTACATTTCCATTCTTGTGAGAAAACGTTATATTAATTAGACAGGTTTTGATATCTTTTTATAAAATTTGACACATTAAGTGATGGTTGGCTGACCGGTCATTTACTTTGTATCCTATAATACTTGCCTTCTTCAAGTAATGTATCATGTCACTTCTAATTCCAGCCACAGTTGTATTGTCTAACCATGGCGTGATTTGATTTACCATAGTAACAGCATCGGTTGTCAAAGTAACGTTTAATTTTTGTATTGGAAATTCAGCTCCTTTAACAAAGCTGTTAAATTTCATCAAACCAAATACAGTAAAATTGAAAGTAATATCCTCAAACTTGCTGAAAATATCCACCATTTGATCCCCCTACAATTAGATATGCATCAATGAAAGAACATTATTGTCATATTGAGTATAGTGGAATCCTACTTTGAATACTTCTTTTCTCTACAATAGCGATATGTAGAAATTGTTATTCTTATAGATGAAAACGATAAAACATAAGATGACAAATTTGTTGTTTAAGAGAGACATTTCAAACACGTGATTGGCGGTTTTGTAAATTTCATTCCTTCCAATATTACTTTCGATTGAAAGGTTTTACTTGTCTCAAATATGAGAATAGATTCTGTGTCATATTTTGTTTATTTATACTGACGAACATTCCTTGGAAGTCAACTTAATAGAGCACGTAAATTCAATTTAGGTTGTATACCTTATTTGAAAACAAATTTGATCATTCTACTTTTATCATACTTGTAATCATACTTGTAATCTAATGCACCATCCTGATCATATCAAATATTTCTTTCTCTTATTCTAAGCAGATCATGCTTACCCTTCCGGAGCACCTGATGATACCTCAGTTTTCATAGGGGTTCACACTGCTAGTGCTTTAGTTTTGTGGCGTTCTTGTTCATTTTTGTTTATTTGTTTAAATGTCTTTGTCATACTGTCTCAATTCGTGTTGCTGTGAATTGCCGTGATGTTGGATTTATGATTTTAGAATTTCCCCTTTCCCTTTTTTGCTTTGGTATTCGTTTGCCGATGTATTAAATAGACGCATATCTTCAATCAGTTAATGTATTGCTGCTGTATAAAAATATTCTTACTTTTTTTTGTCGAATAAGAAGAAGAAGAATTGCCATTATAAACTTACCGGATCGTAAAAGAACCATTCGTAAGGTATTGACATCATCGCCAGACTTCTTGCCTAAAATTGACGTGAACATTTTAAATAACAAAGATCGTTTAATAAAAGAGAGAAAGAAAAAAGAAACACCTAACATGACTGAAAATTTCAATTACAATCAACAGCTTAAAAAATCCGGGAGGCCTATGTAATACACTGTTAGGCTGACATCAATTACATTATACGCCTATATTCTGAAGATCTTCTCCTTAGCCTAATTCGTTGATATGTCACGTTTGGAAAAGCAAAAAACAACGCTATAATAAAGTTGTTTTTTACATGTAAAATAGACAGATATAGAAGCTTTTGTATACATTTTCCCCTGGATGCAGATAAAAAAGTTAAAAGTTAAATTGTCAAACGTTGCCATGGTGAATGTAAGTATACTAATCCATATAATGCTAGGCACTTAGTGTATTATTGTAAAAAAAACAGGCTACAGAACATTTTAGTGATACATTTCCAATTTATTAAATTTCCTTGATTTCACTTCACTGAGGAATATATATTTATACTAATATAGATCTACTGACGTTAACCCGACGTTGGTATAATTCCTTTAAGATGTTTCTGTGAGTCGCGGAAATGAAACATAATTGGCTATGTTGACAAGAAGAAACTCTCCAAAGAACGTAAATTTGTTAAGGTGTGATAAATTAAGGAAATGATATATAAGTCTACGATGCTAAATTCTCTGAAGGAATAAAGACTTTGTTATTTATGTATTGATGTAAAATGGAGTTAAACAAAAGACTACGAAGACTTGTTTTAGATATATATTCTTCTATAAACTAAACCTTAAGGAAAATCCAGGAGATCTACCTATTGGCCACAGGTAGTAAACATGAGAATGTGGAAGGAACTATCATCGCTAAAACAGAGAGAAGAAGGTGGGAATGATGAGGTTATGTTATGAGAATCGAGAACACCAAGCATTTTAAACTAGAACAACTTGAACAGCTGAAGACAACAACGAGGAAGGTCCAGAAAAACTAGCAGGAAAACAAATGAAAGACAAAGGAAAGAACTGGAATTTCAATTTTTGATGGCCACATCAAATGATGAGGGTAAAGAGCATTTAGTGCGTGGGGAAGGAGAGGGGCTTGTAAATGGTCTGATTCTTCTAGAAAAGAGGGGGAGTAAGAAAGTTATAAACTAGATATCAACTGAATACAACAAGGATTTTTGCAATTGTACTGAAAAAAGTATAACAACCTTGTGATTAGAAGTATTTCAACCTTGATTAACGAATTCTAGAGTGGTCGAGAATGCTTCGTGAAAAAAATGAAGTATTTTAGTCCCTCTACTAATGTATTTTATCATACAAATTTAAACAAAGAAATTGATTCTTTCTTATTTCACTAAAGGATATGGAGTAAATGAACACGAGACCATAACATATATGTTAACTCCAACTGCAATAATCTTAATGAGCTGTATGGTTGGAAAGAGGGTATAACCCCCTACCCCCTTGAGTCCAGAGTACACCCAAAATTTGAGATGAAGTCCAAATTTAAATTTGAAGTACAAGTCCAAAATGCTACAACTTTTGGGTCCGTGGAGTCCATGGACTCAAGTGGTCAAGTCCAAAGTACGCCGAAAATAAGGCCAAAGTCCCGAGTCCAAAAAGGGCGGTTATACCGGTTATACTATGGAAATAGTAAACTAGGATGTCTCGAAGTGTTAGTCACCGTTCAAAGATGCAAAAAAGACAGACTGAATGGCGGTGAAGGTGGCGAGGTAAAACTATCATATGTATGGTTCTTGCACTTTACGGCAACCTAAAACGTTTGACTTTCAAATTTTGTTCGGCTTGTACCGAAACATGTAATTTGCAAAATTGTTTTATTGCGATAGCGGATTGAAAACAGAGGTAAACGGACTTCTTGTGAACTCGTGATTGTTTTCTGAACATTATGATTTTTTTTTATCTTTACCAACGCAAGTTTATAACTGACAAAGAACCATTTTGTTTTTTGTTATGTTTTCATTTTAACATCGTGCACGTCATCTACAGTGGTACAGGGTCCTGTATCCATTACGGTTTTATCATGTTTATTGTCTGAAAAATGCAAAATGCTACGCTGAGTATAATTTGTAACTGATTAAATTGTCCTATCTACTAAAATATATAACACAAAAATCAGCATGAAACAAATAAGTAAGCCATGACCTTTTTGAAATCGTAATCATGCCTGCTTGGAGACAATCTAAAATACATTTTGATAAAATTAACAAATGTACCAATACAACGGGACACAACCTGCAGTAAAATTATTTATGACCATTAATTTCATTACAAATCATGTCGTAGGGACATTTTTGCTATTAAGAGTTACTTTGACATACGTAAAGTTGTTGGGAATGTACCATGTGGCAAATAAAATAAAACAACCCATCTATTCCAATTACTGATTTTCTCTTGTAAATACGTGAAACCTAAACTTAATTTAACGTGTAAATGAGAAGGAAGGGATGAGCTTTGAACATACTCTGTTGTGATTGTACGACAAATTTTCAATAGACTATCTCAATAAGTTTAATTACAAATAAAAGCAATATCTGTCTAGATTGTGCCTACAAGATTTGACAATCTTGCTTGTGTAATAATCTGATTTACCGAAAGATTTTTTTTCAAAATTTAATTAATTATAAGAAATTTCAAAATACAAACGAGCAGTAATGGTGAATAACGATTTTATATGATCCAATTTAGGTTCAATTAGATACTTCCAATATTCCATAAATCTAATTGGCTAAAACTTTATCAAAGAGACAGTGTTATCGTTATTTTGGCATGAAGCCATCACGTACATTTTGTATGGCTAAAATTTTAGCAATCAACTTGAAAAGTTTTAAAAAAGAACATTATCAAAAGGAGGACTGGTAAATGTTTTGATAACCTCTATCGCAATGAATTATGTGTAACAATCAAAAAGAGGACAATTTTAGAATAAAAAATCCAAAGGCATGCAATTCAGATGTAAAGTTAAAGGTATAAAAATGAACAATAAAAGGATATGTATTTGTAAAGACTTTGTCTCATGTACATTTACATGATGTAAAGGAACATGACACAGTCTCTATACATACATGGCATAACCAAACAGTGGAATAAAGCTTTCATTGTTATTCTTCATCTTGAAGTCACGATGATGCCTTCAACAATTTGGATTGCTCACACATTATAGATGCATAGATCAAGATGAACCAATCATAAAAAACCCAAAACAAACACCCCCCCCCAAAAAAACCAAAAAAACCAAAAAAACAAAACAAAATACAATCAAAGGATATGGGGTAAATGTACATGATACAATGTTTCTGCAAATACATGGTAAAACAAAGCAATAGAACAATGCTTTTATTGCTAAACATGAATGGTAGTACTTACAAGCATACTCGAATGTATCAATGAATATTACCTGATCTAAAATTTTCCAGGTGTTACTTCTACTGCAAAATATAATACTGGTCTTGACGAAAGCTATCCTCATATGTACTAGATGGTCCCTTATTTGTTCGTATGTTGCATCTTTATCAACGCGCCATGATTTCACCATTAAATCGTGATTAGTTAAGAGTTTTTCCAGTACTGCAACTCCTGAAAAGTATATACAGATGTATATAAATCGAAATAATTACAGAAGACAAAAGTCAAATATCTTTGGTCTAAAAACTTCATATAAAGGGGGAAAATGGAGACATTATAACCAAATCGGATAATCTGTAAAATAGTAGTTTAAAATATAGAATCACAACTGGAATTTAATAACAATTGTAAAAGCAGAATGGTTGTAACTGCTAGATTCCACTTCTACAAGAGATGTGGATGTAAATTATTTCTACAATTAACCTCCTTAAGTTTAATTTGTTTAGAAAAGCAAAAGTAAAACGAAATAACCAATGCGTGAATAATTTTGTTTGTTGATTTTGAAATTTTGACTGTTCGTAAGACAATTTAATTTCAACATTCATCATTGTTTTATTCGTTTTACACTAATTGTTTGGCTTATGAAACATTTTAAAAAGTTCCTTAGCCATTATTTCATTATTTTTCTATCAGTCTTTTGGGTAAGATCATTTTAGTAGATCAAAAGAATATTTTGTAAGAGTTTGTGACTGACATTTACCCATCTGCTAACATTCCTAACAGGTCAAGCCGCAGAGGACTTATCCAACTTATCATTGTAACAGAAGCCATAGCAAATTGCATAACATGACAGTGAAGATAACTATCTTTTTTATCTTAAAGGCCAATTTAAAATACTGTATGACATTAACAGACCATGGTTCAGCGAGCTGCAGTAGGGATTGCAATGGCTATAAAGTAAGATACAAATGTTTGGCTAAATAAGCAATATCTACGTTATTTGAAAGTACGAAAAGTAGTATTTCTGACGGGTAAATCAAGATTGACACTCTCGAATTTCAAATATGTATTGATATTGCAATTCTATAGCAAACAAAACGTTTATCTTACGAAACGGAAGATGAACCATCCATTAATATGCAAATGATATGTAGTAAATGCAAATGAGACAGTCTCTTCAAATACATGGCAAAATCATCCAATAGAACAACGATTTTATTGTTGTTCTGAATCTTAAAATGACCATGAGGTTTTCAACAACGAGCTATGCTAATACTTCATAGTAAGTTCAAGACGGGTCCTTGCACCGGTTTGAACAGATTCATTGCTAGATGTCGATTAACGCTACTTCCATGTTTTTACTCATGGGTGCGGGATCGTTAACAAACATATATATAACTGACAAAGTGTTCTTACAATTGCTGTCATCCGTTGCCCGACAAAAAGACTAATAGAAGGTTAACACAGCATTCACAACATTAAAAAAACAACCAAAAAAAAACCCAAACAAACAGAACAAAAAAAAAACAGGGCAATCATCGAGTCAATAGTAGACAAACTGGCATAATAAAATCATGATATGTGTGCACAATAATCAGTGGGTCAGAATACAAATTTGAAATTACAAAAAATAAAATGCCAAACTTTGTAAGTATGATATTAAGCATTTGACGTCGGTAGTCACTAATCAAACTTTTGGTTGCATAAATGTTGCATTATAGAATACCGAAAACAGTTTTGTGTTCTTTGCTTGTTGTTTGTCATGATTTTTTTTTCATGTCTATTACTTCTACATGTTATAGTATTTTTGTTCGGGTAAACGTTTGTCGATGTAGTCATAATTAATCATTGTCATGTTGTTGGTAATATTTGACCATGTTAATTCTTCATAGCCTTTGAGCTCAAGATATCTCGTGCTTTTCCTTGTTTTTTGATAACCATGTTCCTCAGTTTGTCCTTGGAATGCGCATCAAATTTTTACGTTTTTGACAACATTGCATGATATGCTACCTATAACGGATATGCTTATGTAACTTTACATCTGAATTTACAATGTCTGTCATAAGATGACATTTTCCAAGTCATTTACCACAATCAAATGTAAACGACGGTGTAATTTAATGATCCAATATTAATGGAATTTTGAAATTGTCGTGAGACAAGTTTTAGGTTTTGCTCATAATAAGTTTATTTCATGGAATAGTTATGTAATTGTTTTTCTGCTTTTCATTGCGTTATATAATGGAACATAATTCAAGTTATCATTTTGTATTTTAGATTCTTTAGAAGTTTTGATAAGAAGAAATTACAAATGCGCAAATGGAATGATTACAAGTAAGTGCAAACGAGACAAATCCGTCAAAAATATAAACTGAATAAATCACACATCGTCGATCATCATCTTGGTGACAAAAATAGGGCCTTGAATGATGACCCATAGTTTATTCTTATATTATTGTAAGTGTCAGACAATTATTGTGTCTGTTTACAAGATGCCAGACAACCCTTAAGCAATGAAAGAAAAAGGGACAAAAATGGGCAGTAAGCCAGCAACATAAATGGCCAATAAGAGAAGAAAATGGTAGAAAAAAAACTTTACCCTATGAAGAGACTATGTCCGGGACAAAGAGGAACTATTACAATGGAAGCAACAATAACACAATACTTGAGGAGAAAAAACTGAAAATGTACACCCAAAATAATATAGATCTAGTTACCTAGTTATCTAGGACCTATAGAATTCCGTTCAAACCGTTGAGTCGTCTATAAATCACTATGTTGAATGAGCAAAACTCATTGTTGAAGGCTTCGTGGCGACTTCAAGGTGAAGAACAACAATAAAAGTGTTGTTCGTTTGCTTGATTGCACCATATATTTGTAGAGACTTTGTCTCATGTGTATTTACTCCATATCCTTTCATTGCTGATGTAGAAAATGACATAACAACACAAAATAATAAATTGAGAATTCGGACGTTTTAGAACTACATGTAACACGTGAATATTTTATCCCAACAGAAGTTTAGACATGAAGATAAAAAATGTTTCAATGAAAGATTCAACTTTGTTCTATTACTTTTATCTAAATTTATGTAAATTCTAAAACCTAAGGTTTAACTCCCTCCATCGTAGTTTTGTCCCTAGCTATATTTGATATTACTGATTATTCAGATTTCGTTTGGTTTTATGCGTTTTAAACATTTTTTTAAATTATGGATTTCCTATATTTTGGTTCTAATGCTGCTGATGAGGAATTAATTTCCGAATTGGCCATACAGCTCATTGAAATTATTGCAGTTGGAGTTAACATATGTGCTATGGTCTTATGTTCATTTACTCCATATCCTTTCGTTAAAAACACTTACCCTTTGAAAATTGTTATTTTGCTAGAAACTTATAGGAGCAATGCACATCAATCGAATTATGGTGCATGTATACATGTTTGTTTGTAATCCTACCCTTTTTAAGTCAATAGGGTCTGTAAGTCTCGGCATAATGACGATAACACCACTATTTGAAAACGTTTCCCGCCAAAATATGACGTTGCAACATTAACACGTTCAAATATTTTGTATGAAACGTCAGTTTTGTTAAAAATGCAACTTCCGGGTACAAATTATGTGCCCGGAAGTTCAAAAATTGAACGAGACTTACAGACCCTATCAACAATGGCAATTCTACAATTGTTTTTCATAACGTGAATTGTGTGCTTACCTCGGTCGTCGTCATAAAACAAACTGACTTTATCCCAGCCATAAAATTTAATTAAATCTAATATAGCGTGACTAAAATCCGACAGTTTTGGTAAAATTTGGAATGTAGATTTCAACTTTTTACGATGATCTGTAGCTGTCATGGATAGATATGGAATTTTAAGTTTTTCTGTAACAACTGCTATGGAATCTTCATATGATCCTAGAACGATGTGAATGTTGTGTTTTACAAGTAAGTCCATTACTGAAAAATAAAAACAAAACAATCAGCTTTGAAGTGATATATTGGGAATTTGTTTCAGCATTCTCAGAAAGATTAGTATTATTTCATCTGCATGCATTAAGATAACTACTTACTTGTAAATGTTCAAGTGCATCTGCGGTAGACGTGCATATATATGCTTTTGTTCATTATTACTAGTATTGTTATTTATTGTCTGCACCGTTTTCTGTAATATTGTACTAATCATAAATGTATGCTGTATCATGCCCTCCTGGAGTCCTAATTCCGTAAATAAAATATTTTGCTTCTGATTCTGTTCAAAATAAACTGTCCCATTGTGCTATACAATAGCAGATATTTAAAAAAAATAAAACGTAAGGTAACCGTTAAAGTCCGAGGTCAGGGGTTTTAAAATAGGTATTTAATGGCTCTCAGTGTTACGAATAAAGCGGAAAAGAATCGTTCATTTCTGAACTTCAGAATAACTAAAAGGTGCTTCCTTTACAAAAAAATATCTATTTTATACATTTCAAATAAAATGTGAACGTTATCCCCGGCCTTACATGAGAGAGTTAGAAACGTCCGCGTGCACATTGTGGTAATGTGCGCTTCTTAGTGTACTACCATGTATTTAGAATTTTTTGTTTTGTTTTGGTAGATGGTGCTTGTCTTCGTATTATATAAGGTGTTAATTGAGCAATGATTGTTGCAAAATATTCGTCATACATATATACCTTTCGTCATTTTATCGTATTGTGATCTGTAATATTTGATAGTGAGATCTAGTGACGTGTGAGGTACTGTGAGATTGTGGAATGGTAATACAGCATCTAATGTCGTTCCCCATTTCGGTACAACACCTGCAATACAAATATTGTTTTTTATTATTGACCATTGCTCTCAGGCACAGTATTGGTAAAAAAGTTTGAATTAATAATTGAAAAAAGGTAACCAAATTGTCTGAATGACATTGAGATTATGGAATCGATATTTTCTAATTCTGTTGCAGATATTGTCGTTATTGCCCAGTATCAACTGAAAAAGTCGACGACGGAAAACTCCGAAACTCCGAAAAATGTTTGAAACAAAATAGACGGTAAAACAAACTATTGTTATCATTAATGAGAGGATAGAATCTCTATTTATTTCATGGACCACCAAATGTGCCTGCTATTTAGAGTTGCTCATTGTGGAAGGATAATACAATTATAAATGTAGAGAAAATAACAGGAAATACCTACCATGACCAAAAATTACAATCACATGCCACAATCTACCACGGAACTACACAAGAAAAAAAAACAAACAAACAAACAAACAAACGTAGACAACGATAGAAACCCGAGATATTAGGACTTTCTTATGGGATGTTTCACTCATTGCCCTTCACTCATGTGTTTTCCCTCTAAATAAAAAAAGAAGGGAAACGTGGAATGTGTCAAAGAGACAACGACCCAAATGAGAATAATAACAACTCAAGGCCACCATAAGATCTTCAATGAACGGTGAGGAAACCCCACACCCAACGACATGTCGGAGTCGGCTCCTAAATAAAGAGTAATCAAGTTCAGCGAAATAAACACCGTAACATCATAGATTCCTATAGACATAAAGTAAACCAAGTAGAAAACAGACAAAACACACAAAGGTTTAATGAATTTCCTGACTTAGGACAGGCGCAAACCTACTGCGGCAGGGTTAAACTACTTTTATGGGGCCCAAACCTTCCCCCTAGCCAATGTGATAAATAAAAAAACAATAGTAACTAGATTTGCAATTGCAAGCAATAGCTGATGTCGCCCCTGGCAGCCAATTCGATGCTTCCATCTTGTTCGCAGCGTCAAAATCTACCTAGAAATCAAAGTTCGTTGAAATCGGACAAAGTTGAAATTTTGACGTATTTTGGCAGCCATCTTGGAAATGTCGGCCATTTTGAATTTTTTTTTTTGCTGCATGCCCATCTTCTAATGGTGATTCAACTTTTTGCCAAATATGAATGAAATCTGTCAAGGCATGTTTGAGATTTGATGATTTTTATGGAAATCCGACATATGCAAAACACTGACTTCTTGAAAATGGCAGTCATTTTGAAAATTATTTTTGGTGGAGGTACAACTTCATAAGGTGATCCAACTTTGTACCAAATATGAATGAATATTCTGTCCAGGCGTCTCTGAGAACGAAGCCGGACAAAAGTCATTGAAAGAAAGAAAGCGGAATAATTATAATAACTAGATTTGCAATTGCAAGCAATAGCTGATGTCGCCCCTGGCAGCCAATTCGATGATTCCACCTTGTTCGCAGCATCAAAATCTCTAGAAATCAATTTTTGTTGAAATCGGTTGAAGTTGAAATTTTGACGTATTTTGGCGGCCATCTTGGAAATGTCGGCCATTTTGAAATTTTTTTTTGTTTTGTGCCCAACTTTTTGACATATATGAATGAATTCTGTCTAGGCATGTTTGAGATTTTATGATTTTTACCGAAATCGGATAAATTCAAAGCACTGACGTAACTTGGCAGCCATTTTGAAAATTTTTTTAGGTGGTGGTACAACTTCATATGGTGATCCAACTTTGTACCAAATATGAATGAATTCTGTCCAGGAATCTCTGTGAACGAAGCCGGACCAAAATCATTGGAAGAAAGAAAGAAACAAACAAACAATAATGATAATAATAGAGAAATGGACAAGGAACAATATGTCGTCCCGACTACGTCTGGGCCGATATAATAATAATAGAGAAGCGGACAAAACCAGTATGCCGTCCCGACTACGTCTGGGGCGACATAACAACAGTAAAATTCAGTTAGCAACAGAACGGAGTCAATTGTGAAAAATGAAATGAATGTTAATTCGTAAATTGTAAACAGTCCTGACGTTTGCATTCTCGTTCTTATAATTATTAAGGTAACGATGTAACTGAAATGTTCAATTCTCTAATTCCGCGGGTAAAATAAGAATCCTTCGTTTTGCAGCGTTTACGTCAATTATAATAATCCTTGTGCAGTGTCATGTCCAATTTGATGCATTCGAAGACTATTTGTGAAATAGAACAAACCGTTGCAATCAATCAAACAGTGATGAATAGGTGAAGATCTTTTGTTGTGACAATACAAACACTGACTGACTAAAACAAACAATTTGGCTTAAAAAGGCATTAATAAGTAAAAATATCAATACGGGTGACAGGAAAATATCTCAGTCTACTAACAATTCTACAGAACAAACGTATTGTTGAGATAATACGATTCATCAACTGTAATTAGAATTTTTTAAGCACTTGACATTTATTGTTTGAGGGCGTTCTACAGTTTTACAGTAGATAGAGAAAAACACATGAGGGAAAAGGCAATGAATCAAGCATCAAATTTGGTACAAAAAGTTCTGAAAATGACGAAAACGTACCAACAAGACGCCTATTTATCAGTTACTCTATTACGAGACTTATATGACTGGATTTTTTATCGAAAAATTAATTGGTTAATTCAAGACATAACAACGCCTTGATTGGTTCTACAATGTTTTGTAGAGACTTTTGTCTCATGAGCATTTACTCCATATCCTTTCATTGTCTATATAACAAGGAAAGTGTTTCTCTTTGTGATTTGGAACAAAATAAGATGAATCGACGTAACAAGATCCTTGTAAACGGCGATATAATAACGAAAAACTATTCAGCGACTGTTCTGTTCTGACTGATGGGTTTCATGTATAGGTCCCTTGCAAGTACGTTGCACTACGCAGTGAAAAAAAATGAAATAATGGCAAGTCATAATTTTGAACTGAAGTACATGTTGCTTCTGTAACTTGCGTACAATGAAGAAATCAGTCTTTTGAACTAACTGCACTAAATCATTGTGTTTATTCTCATCATGAGATACAGGAATGGCATTGCGTGTTTAAATGACTAAACATGCACCTACCATGAAGATAGAGAAGTTCATAGTATAAACATGTACACAAAAATAACAAAAGTCCCAAGATTGAAATGAATTTAAAAATAAAATCAACTGCCTTAGTATGTACCGACATCCCACGTAAACACAAGATAAAGAATAGCATGCAAGAGAGTAAATATTAAACCTATGGTTTTTCATCTTTTCTTTATTGATAGAAAACACATCGCATTAACCATCTGCTTTACTTACTAAAATGTCAAACATGCATCTCGTTATATAAATGTGATATCAAACTGTGAAGTGCAACTACCAGATTGTCAAATTATTCTAAACAGATAATCATCTAACTACTCGTTACGAATGAAGTCTGCTGTGCCACTATGCAAACTTCAAAACAACGGAATCAATGAGAAAACCACGTGACAACATCAGAACAATGACTATACAGGACAAAGCGTTCAATTTTTTATTGATTCAACACCTATAATTTCAGAATAGTTCATAAGTATAAATTAAGCTTGAAAAGGTTATTAGTTCCGTTAATTTTTTTTTCATCGCTTTGGTTTCAGGATGATCGCTGGTTTCTGTCAGATTTTCGGAATCATCTGGTTTTATCCAAAGGATACCTCTTTTTCATTTTAAATGAGTGTACGGGATGGGTTTCTGATAGAATTTCATTTCTTTTCATATTAATTCACATTAAAACTTTGTTTATTTTAAACTTATTTTTTATTTGCCACACGAATAGGCGAGAAGGGGATTTAGGGGCAGGATTTTAACCCTTTATACCGCCTCAAAAGGCTGCACTTTCTCTAAAGATAAAGAATGGTTCTTTCTACAGCAAACCCTGGCGTTTCTCCACATAGTTTGTCTACAATGGTTCGAAGATGGGCTTTCTATATTGTAACCCGACTACACCGCTTAGCCAAAGCATAGGGTCTGTAAGTCTCGTCATGTGACGCCGAGAATTCACGATAAAATTGAAATTTGAAAACGTCTCCCGCCAAAAGATGACGTTGTAGGATTATGGCGTTTAATTTTTTGTTTTAAACGTCATATATTATCGTGCAAAATGCAACTTCCGGGTACAAAAATTGTACCCGGAAGTTTCAAAATTCAACGAGACTTACAGACCCTATTTCCCTGTCCACCAACTGGGGACGCACTTAATAGCTCTGTAGAGGAAGGAGCCCGAAAATAAATAGGAACAAAATGTTTCAACATGCATTGTTCTGTGGCTCTTATAATAACAGAATATCAATTCATTTCTGCAGATGATGACTTGGACATCTTATGAGAGTTCGTGCAGGTTAGAACCTAAAAATAGGGAGCCAAATATATCTGAACTGACAGAGTACCAAAACAAGACACCAAAAAGGTAAGGTAAGTGCTCTGACAACGCTCCTCACTCCCAAATTTTATAGCCTGAAGAATCTATTTTATTTATCAAAATCAAGGGGATTGTATTTTAATAAAATGCATGTGGCCAAAAATAATCGTGTTATATCGTGTGTAAATGGATGAATGAATGATAATCAACATCCACGTTTTCAGCATTTTGAAATAGTCAACGAACGTTTCAATTAATGAATGAATGTATCGTTACAAAACCCTTTACATGACAAAAAGAAGCACTTTGGTTCTATATGATAAACTCGTCTATTGTTTGCATCAATCATGCTATAATTTCTGTTTTCATCAATAACTTCATTTTTTCACGATTTGTACCTTCTGCACTTCAGAGTGACGCAAATTAAATATCTGACAATTTTGGATTGTATTTAAAGAATGAAAAGAAAAGAAGTAGGGTAATTTGATTATAGAAATTTCATGTTATTGCAGTCAAAATGAAAGTAAATTGTCCAATATTTACAGGGTAATAAACTTGTCTTTACATTTAAATCAGTTCTTAGAATCAATAATGAATCATATCTGTGTAAACGAAAATTTACAAAATAGCTTCTGAAAAGAGTGATTTGAACAAGAAATGGAAAATAGATATAGTTATTGTGTAATAATGTTTCAAAACAACATATCACCATCTTAAAAGCAGACAAATTAAAAAAATATAAATAAAACCAGGAGTGGCATGTGTTGTTTTCACAACTTGTTCACAGTATTTACATTGTTTAAGACCTCATGGTGACTACAGTATCAAGAGCAAATATAGAACAGTATGTGTATGTTACAGTAAATGTGTGTAATTAGTAATTTCATGAAATTACTGAAAATTTAGGAATTACATGTAATTCCTAAAGGGTCTAGTAATTACGTGAAATTACTGAATTTTGTCAGTAATTACATGAAATTACTGAAATTTTTCGAGAATTTTACACACATTTACTGAAATCAAAATCTTTCAAAATTTTTCACTTCATTCACTTATACCAAATTGTTAGCATGTTTATACATTGTTATCCTCAAATACAATGTATTGGCATGTATTACAGAGACTGAAATATTTCTGTAAGTAGTTTTATGCGGATTAATGCTCTGTTATAGTCAATGATTATCTTTCGAAGATGTTTTTACTTTATAAATTAGATATAATTTCTTGAGTCTGATCTGTACTAATGTACTAAATATGTAGTATTTTGAGAACGAGTTTATAATCCTTTCAAAAAAATACTGATTTAAATTTTATCCAAACCATTTACATGTACATGTAAAAATGGCACAAGAAAACAAGGAAAAGATATTTACAGATAAACTTTTATACAGAAATCTTGAGATACAGGTTGATAGGATGGCCAAGAAAAGCAAGCAGGCACTGGAACTTTTAATCACGGTTAGATGTATTGTCACGTTATATTCCTAATCCCACGGCAGAGGGTTCCGAAAAACTAAATATGCGTAATCAGCAGTGTCAATCTTGGAAAATAACAGTCATATCATGAAATCAAAATGGCTGAAAACGTCAAGTTCTCCAGCTTTATTGCAAAAATTTACCTACAAAGTCATCACAAAAACACATCCTTTCGTAAAATATATAAGATACACGGTAGGACAACAAAGCTTTGAATGCCAAAGAAAATGCTGAAATAAACCTTAAAATGCACCTTTTAAACTCCAAGTTGGAGAGATAACTGTTAAGTATTTTGTTTTAAATTCAAATACAATAAATATGAAGTATAAAGCTATGATAAACTTGCTATAAGATATGGTTTGTTGTATGGCTTATACTCCAATTTCTGTCATGTTCTTGGAAAACACTGCTTTTCGAAACCGTTAACATTTCAAATTCTTCAATGGTAATAACTGTTTGTCGGGCGGCAAGAGACCAATCAATTGGGGATTGAAAAGTATTTTGAAATGTTGTTGCAAAATTTAATGCACAAAGAAAACTTGCAAGTGCTTAAAAGCTGGTGTAACAGTATGTCATAACAGTACCAAAAGTAAAAAAAAATAATCGTCAAAAGGAACATACTGCTATATTTTCATTATGCCTCAAAGTCTTGTTACACTACTTAAATATGTTTGGTTTGCTGAAAGCATAAATTTTCATGATCCATAATTGCCTTATCATCAAAATTAAAATTCAGTAAATGTGTGTAAAATTCAAGATTTTTCCAGTAATGTCATGAAATAACTAGTTTTTTTTAGGAATTTCATGTAATTCCTAAATCGCCTAGTAATTACACGAATTTCCTAAAAATTTTAGTAATTACACGTAATTCCTAATTACACACATTTACTGTAACATATACAATCCTCAGATACAATCGGATTGTTCTCTATGATTAATTATTTAACATAGATTCAGGGGTGTTACCCGACTTTGATGAAAAACCAAATGCCGATAATAGTATAATAGCACTGTTGAACTCGCGTTTAAATTCGACCGTTGCTATGGTAACCAAACGTGAAGCCGGAAGTGACATCTACCAAAATTGACGTTACCGTAAGTAGACTGACTAGTGCTG
>MJUU01017087.1:94163-133539 GCA_002080025.1 Modiolus philippinarum | reverse complement strand
TAACATGTCATACATGTTCTATATCTTTCCGTTCGGCTGTACATATCTAAATCTGTAAATATGGCATAACTGTTCTATATCTTTCCGTTCGGCTGTCCATATCTTAATTTGTAAATATGTTCTATCTGTTCTATATCTTTTTCTTGGGAGGTCCATATCTCATTCTGTAAATATGTCCTATTTGTTCTATATCTTTCCGTTCGACTGTTCATATCTCAATCTGTAAATAAGTCCTATTTGTTCTCCATATCTTTCCGTTCGGCTGTTCATATCTCAATCTGTAAACATGCCTATCCGTCCTATATCTTTACGTTAGGGCGTCCATATCTCATATCTCAATCTGCAAACATGACATATCTGTTCCATATCTTTCCGTTCGGCTGTTCATATCTCATATCTCAATTTGTAAATATGTCATATCTGTTCTATATATTTCCGTTCGGCTGTCCATATCTGAATCTGTAAATATGTCTCATCTGTGCTACATCTTCCCGTTCGGCTGTTCATATCTCCGTCTGTAAACTTGTCCTATATATTCTGTATCTTTCCGTTAGGCCGTCCATATCTCAATCTGTAAATATGCCACATCTATTCTATATCTTTCTGTTAGGCTGTCCATATCTCAAAATATTACATATGGTATAAGTTTCTATTAATCTCATTGGCTAATACGCTCACGTGATTTTAAGAATATTCAGTATATTTCAGCGTTGTTTCTAATTTTAGGTATATCGACGCTATGTTTCTATTTTTATGTATATTGACGCTATGTTTCTATTTTTAGTTTTATTGACGCTACATGTCTGGTTGGACTTTCAGACCATAGTTTTTCACTATGAAAGGTCTTACAAAAATTATATTCTACAAAATATTGTAAAACGCTCTACACATTAATAGGAGTTTCCATCGGGAAAATAAAAGGGGATATTAAAATGTTTTTACAGAGCAACCACTGAAATCAATGAAAAATGTATTTAACAGTTGTCACATGTCTTTTAATTGCACACTTCAATAAATAGGCTTAATATTTTGCGTTTTTTTATTGCAAATATAACAGAAATATCGGCATTTATTCATCCTATGAGCACACCATTCTAGATGATGGCAGACACGCACTAGCCTCCAAATAAAATTTCTATTTCTAATCAAATTCCGATGTATTGACAAAATTTTCTTTCATAAAAATGTAATGAGATACCATAAAAATACATATGCAATATAAAAATGATGGACTTTTTACTCTGTCAATATGTTAAATATGGACCTGTTAGGAATATATTGACCTCGGACTTCGTCCTCGGTCAATATAAACCTAACAGGTCCATATATAACATATTGACTTCGTAAAAAGTCCATAATTGATAAATATCAATATGCCATATAGATTCAATATCTTTCCGTTCGGCTGTCCCTATCTCAATTTGAAAACATGTTCTATCTGTTCTATATCTTTTTGTCGGGCTGTTCATATCTCAATCTGTAAATATGTCCTGTTTGTTCTATATCGTTTCGTTCGGCTGTCCATATTTCAATCTGTAAACATGTCCTATCTGTCCTATATCCTTACGTTAGGGGGTCAATATCTCAACCTGTAAATATGTCCTATCTGTTCTATATCTTTCCANTATCTACTGACATACCTTAGGATTAGGTAATTCTGTTTCTTGTAATGTAGATATATAACACCGTAGTCTATATTGTTCTATATCTACCGACATACCTTAGGATTAGGTAATTCTGTTCCTTGTAACGTAGATATATAACACCGTAGTCTATATTGTTCTATATCTACCGACATACCTTAGGATTAGGTAATTCTGTTCCTTGTAACGTAGATATATAACACCGTAGTCTATATTGTTCTATATCTATCGACATACCTTAGGATTAGGTAATTCTGTTCCTTGTAAAGTAGATATATAACACCGTAGTCTATATTGTTCTATATATAGTTTTTCTAAGTTTTCTTCCCATTGTGCTATCTGCTTTATAATGGCCTGACGACTTCTCGGATCGGTTACCACAGTTAGCTGTAACTCTGCCATTTTCTTCATTTTGACATCCTATTATACAAAGAATATAACTACTCATTATTGGTATATAGTACAATAAAATGCTTTGACGCTTTTCGTGTAATTTTCTATTTTGCTATTACATACATTTTCGCCTGACAATTTTAATATTTTTTTATTGTATACATTTTTGCCTGTCGGTTTTAATATTTTTAATTAGGAGGAATGTGTATTGTATAGGAGTCCTTCTGACATCAATCATAATTTTAACTCTTGCTTAACGAGTTGATCTATGATTAAAGTAAAGCAACAGTCACGTGGCAACAGTTATAAAAGACAGTAAATTCTGTGTTGATGAGCCCTCTGTATCTCAATACTGGAGATGTACTTCTTACCAATACCTTGATAAACTAAAAATTTCAATATTAATGTGTAAGGTTCAAAGACATATATGTATATCTTAAAAGGAATTCATCACACCATGAACAAGGACATCCACTGATTCTGTGATCTAAAATATTTCTCTCTTACACAGGGGGGTACAAATTACATGCATTTATTCCAGCAGTTTTTTAATTATGCATGCTTTATACTGATCCTGTCCAGGGGATCCTGTGTAATTTTTGGTTTATGAATAAAGATAGGACATGTAAATACACAGAAATGTCTTGACTGAATATGAACATGTTTGTTTATACATAATAAACCTAATCCAGAATAAATGTCCAACTGAATACCAAAGCTACAACCAACATGAGGTTGTGCCAGTTGTTGGGCTATGTACACCCCAACTTCTATAATTTTACACATTAAAAGGGACAATTGGCTAAGTCCCGCTAAACAGGAAGTTGATATCATAATGTGACCAAAATCCCTTACAATGCATTCTCCTTATATATAAAATCAAATACCAAATTTGAAATAAATAGGCCTAGCAGTAGGTGAGAAAAGCAGACCAATCAAGTGTCATTCTATTCACATGTTTATCTGAATTTTGGGTAGATTCCTTTAATCTTTTATCTTTTTTTCTTTGATCTTTGACAATTTTGGCAAATCTCACCCAGGGCTAATTTCAAAACTTGACAGGTCTGGAAAAGTGCGACGAAATTTTCAACATGTTCAAAAAAGGAAAAAATGGCCAAGTCCCGCCAAACAGGAAGTTGATATCACAGGGTGACCAAAATAGCTTATAACATTCCATCTATATATAAAGTCAAATACCAAATTTGAAATTAATTGGTCCAACAGTAGCAGAGAAAAGTGCAACAAACTTCGGATGGACAGACAGACAGACGGACGGACAAGGGTATTCCAATATGCCACACACTCGTGAGTGGGGGTATAAAAATCATAAATCAAGAATACATGGCAAATAAGGATCACATACAGATAAAGAATGCAAATGACAAAGTGGAAACAAATAGAACATAATACAAACTTCACAAAAATAAAGCACTAACAGTATGAACACCTAAACAAGATGTGTTTTGTGAAACACTTATGCCCCCGGGTAGACATAGAGAAGAAACATTTAGCAACTTTGAACAATGAACGTCCTTCTGACAAAATAATTTGTAGAAATAAATTCTGGTATCAACAGAAAAGTTTATTCACATCAAATGATGATTGCAATTGAATGCAAACAGAAGTCACCCAAATGAACCATTCCAATCATTATCCAAGCATTATCAAGAATACAATTTTCACCCCCCCTTTTTGGAACATTTATAGCCAACTCATTGTGCTCTGTTTATCAGTGTTATCAGTACTTTGATTACACCAGGGATCATCAATACTGGTTCCGCAAAAGTGGAGGAATACACAGAAGAGAAGAAATGAAATAATAGATATTTTTAGTAACATCCCTCATCATTGATATATATAATACATATATAAACACCTGTAAAACAAAAGTGAATAAATGAAGAAAATATGCTGAATGATTTAAAAAATCTTTTTTACCAAAAAAATTTCTATAGATATCAAGAAACATTTCATCATAAATGAGTTTAATTTCTATAAATATATATAAAATAAAACAAAGTATAATTTCATTTTTTGGTGAAATTTTACCGGACAGTCACATGCCAAGGTCAAGGTCACAAGGTCAAATATTCTGGTACCAACTGAAAGGTCTCTCCACAAGGAATACACATGCAAAGCATGAAAGAATTATCACTTACCATTCAAAAGTTATGCTCAATGTTAAAGTTTTTATGCAGTTGTTCACAGGTCAAGGTCAAGGTCACAAGGTCAATTATTCTGGTACCAATTAAAAGGTCTTGCTACAAGGAATGCACATGCAAAATATGAAAGCCATATCACTTACCATTCAAAAGATATACCCAATGTTAAAGTTTATTATTTTTTTCAAAAAGTCCATCACATGTCAAGGTCAAGGTCACGAGGTCCAAAATTTTGGTATCGTTTGAAAGGTCTTGCCACAAGGAATACACATGCAAAATATGAGAGCCCTATCATTTACCATTCAAAAGATATACCCAATGTTAAAGTTTTTTGTGGACAAACAGACAAACAGACAGACAGACCAAAAACTATATGCCCCCCGAAATGGGGGCATAAAAAACAGGAGTGTCATCAGGTGCTCTGGAAGGGTAAGCATGACCTGCTTCACTAGTGACACCAGTTACACACGGTAGAAAGCCTATACAACCGGTGTAGTCCTATCACCACTGCTTCACTAGTGACACCAGTCACACAAGGTAAAAAGCCTATACAACCCCTGTAGTCCTATCACCACTGCGGTGCGAGTTCTACCTCCGCTTTGTACATTACAAAAAAAGGGTGCACTCGACTTACAATCATCAGTGATAAGGTATGTCTGTTACCTGCTCAAGGTCGGTGGTACTCTCTCCACACTCTGGCTTCCTTAACAACTAAAACTGACCGTCATAAAATAGTTGAAATATTGCTGAAAGTGACATTAAACCCCATATCAATCAATCAATTAATCAATCACAAGTTAGAGAGAATAAACACATGTTCAATCAATCAATCAATTAATCAATAAACACATGTTTTCTGTTTTAAGTATATGAAAGACAAAAAATGAAATTAACCTTAAAAATAAACATCCGAAAACATGTGATGCTGCAAAGCTCAGACCATAAGCTACCAGTGGACAAAAGATGTTGTTTATATGTATTATACTTTAATGCCTTGGTATTAGAGAACTTTGGGGAAAGCAAGACAATAAAATTTGAATTAAAACACAAAATAAAGGGCCCAGATGACCAAAAATGATATTCTTTTCCACTAAGGTTTAATGTTAAGTTATGTTTCCCACTAGCAGCCATGTTATTAGTCAGATCCAATTGAGATGAGCAATTTTTGTAAAGAACCTTCCATACATCCTTACAGTAGAGTTTTAATTAATTTTGCTTCAATTTTTTCACAGCAAATGTTGAAAATAAAGATTTTCCAAATTGTTAAACTATGTTCCACACTGGCAGCCATGTTTTTTTGTTGGTCCCAAAAGAAATGAGCAAATTTTGTAAAGAAAGTTCTAAATGTCATTCCTGTAAAGTTTGATTGAATTTGATTCATAAATGTCTGAGCAGATAATGAAAATGACACTTTTCCCATAGGGTCCTAAGTTAAACAAAGTTCCACCCTGGTGGCCATTTTTTGGGCAAATCAGAACTACATGAGCAATCTTTGTAAAGGACCTTACATATATAATTCCTGTAAAGGCTGTTTGATTTGCTTCAGCAGTTTCTGAGGGCTACCGGTATTCCATTTAAAATTACCAACGGGGAGTGGAACACTATTTATATTTTTTTCTGTTGGTGGTGGGTAAATTTATATTGTATCCTAATAGTGTAATTATATATCTATTTTTTTTTTCTCTTGGTGGGGGTATAAAAATAAGTGACGTTCCACCCCCTGGTGGGAATTTTTACTGGAATAGCCCTGAGGAGAAGATAAACAAGAGGCTCTCAAGAGCCTGTATCGCTCACCTGGGTCCTATGCAGCACTATAATTCCAAATTGATGGTCCATCTTTGATGGTGTATGTACATAAAAATCAGAAACTTTTTATGAAATTGAATTAAAATTGTTCAAGCAGTTTCAGAGAAGATTTTTGAATGTAGTTCCCAAACTTAAAGGGCTTATGTTAATCTACGTTCCCTGCTGGCAGCTATTTAACATTAAACTTTGAAGAGGGTCACCCAAGGACTATCATATCAAAATTCTACTGAAATTGTTCAAGCAGTTTCAGAGCAGAAGATCTTTTTATGCATTTCCCATTGGGTCCTATGTTAAACTAAGTTTTGCCAAACAAACTTGGTCAAAATCTCACAAGTTTCATTTATGCAATGTTTAAATTGAATCCATTCAGTGGTTTTCTATATCTTTGTATTAGGGATGTCAACGAGTACTCAAGTATCGCTCGGACGAACCGAGTATCGATTAGTAAAATTGATACTCGAGTACTACTTTTTCTATTTTGAAATCATTGATATACGTATTTTATCTCTTCAGAAGGCCAATAACTATGATTAGCATGAAAATGCAGTCCATCATATTTGCGAATTTAGATTTGAACCTTTGAAATCGGGCATTCACCACCGAAATATGCTGTTTGGTAATATTTTAAATACTTTTATGATGAAAAAATGTCAAACGTAATTGTTTGCGGGACTCTTTGTAACAAAATTAAGTAGTAATCTTTCTCAAGAAATGATTATCATAATTTTTCTCACCGAAAACTGTTTTTTAATCACATGAAGATCAAATTTAATGGCCTTTTGTGTTTCACGTGTCAATAAATTTGCAAATAATATATAATTATGTTTGTTTTTACTCAAATTAACGTATTGATATGTATTGATTTGTTAGCAATTAGAATTAAAAGCAGTTAATTAAATATTGATTGCATTGTTGTTGATGACTGATAAAAATTAAATAATATTAAAATGCACTGAGACAAAATAGAAATTGCTAGTGGATAAATGTCTGTTTCTTCATACAATAACTATTGGTGCATGCTCTACCGGAATTATTATTCAGCTGTTTTCCGAGCGAGTACTGGAGTACTCGCTAGAAACTTTCAAGTACTCCAGTATTAAATCTTGTCCGAGTTGACATCCCTACTTTGTATGCATTTCCCCTTAGGATCTAATTCATTGCTGGAGGCTATATTGGATGATGGATCAGCATCGAGGAAACAACACTTGGTCAGCTTCTCATAAGCATCATTTATGCAAAGGTTGATTTAAATCTATTCAGCAGTTCTCTAGAAGAAGATCTTCTGTTAAATTTAGTTCACAGCTGGAAAAACTTGGTCAGCACCTGACAGGCATCATTCATGTCATGTTCCATTCAGCAGTTCTCTAGAAGATCTTTGTACGCATTTCCCATAGGGGCCAATGC
Source organism: Modiolus philippinarum (assembly GCA_002080025.1). Taxonomy (NCBI): domain Eukaryota; kingdom Metazoa; phylum Mollusca; class Bivalvia; order Mytilida; family Modiolidae; genus Modiolus; species Modiolus philippinarum. The sequence continues at coordinate 126,131 of MJUU01017087.1, read as the reverse complement.
TGTGGGTCATATACAATGATGGATCGGCACCTAAGTAAAAATACTTAGTCAGCATCTCATAAGCATTATCAATGCCAAGTATGGGTTAAAGCAATTCAGTGGTTCTCAAAAAGAAGTTCTTTGCATGCATTTTACCATTGGGTCCAATGTTAAAATTTTGATCCCAGCTGGTGGCCATGTTGGATGACAGATCGGCACCAAAGTAATAACAATTGGTCAGCACCTCATAAGTATCATTCATGCCATGTTTGGTTCAAATACATTCATTTGTTCTCGAGAAGTTCTTTGTATGCATTTTCCAATAGGGTCCAATGTTGAAATTAAGATCCCTGCTGGCGGGCATGTTGGATGACGTATCGGCACCAAAGTATCAACACTTGGTCAGCACCTCATCAGCATCATTCATGCCAAGTTTGGTTCAAATCCATTTGGTGGTTCTCAAGAAGAAGTTCTTTCTATGAATTTTCCCATTAGGTCAAATAGTAAACTAAGTTCCCCGCTGGAGGCCATCTTGGAAGAGGTCGGAAAACTTGAACGTGTTCAATAAATTATAGTCCTCAACATGCTGAACATTTTTGCAATTTAAACTTGACCTCTACCTCAAAGTGTTTTTGAAATATAGGACAAAAAGTATAAAATCACGAATAAACAGCTGCGCCAAGTCGCATGATACGCCTGTTGTCACCCTTCAAAACTTTAAGTGATTTAGGTAAGGGGTTCTCAATTCAGAAGCACCTGTAACTGCCTAATTAAGCTTGATTTCTCTTTAAGAAATTAATCTGCAAAGTTTAAAGTGAGCCGATCAAAGTACTTATCAGTTAGAGTGCAACATGTAAAAAAATTGCCTTAAAATTGAAAACAGTCCCATAACTCTTGCAAGAAAAATCGAAATTTCACGAAAAAGTATACAGACCATGATGTCATTATATTCAATACCTCTACAAAGTTTGAAGTGAATTGGCCAAAGGGTTGTCAAGTTAGAACGCGACATGTAAAAAAATTGCCTTAAAATTGACGAATAAAGTCCCATAACTCTTGCAAGAAAAATGGAAATTTCACGAAAAAGTACACAGATTGTTAGGCCATCATATCCAATACCTCTACAAAGTTTAAAGTGAATTGGCCAAAGGGTTGTCAAGTTAGAGCGCGACATGTAATAAATTGCCTGAAAATTGACAAATAAAGTCCCATAACTCTTTCAAGAAAAATGGAAATTTCACGAAAAAGTATACAGATCGTGAGGCCATCATATCCAATACCTCTACAAAGTTTGAAGTGAATTGGCCAAAGGGTTGTCAAGTTAAAGCGCGACATATGAAACCGATGGACAGACGGACAGATGGACGGACGGACAATCGGACATCGGTATACCATAATACGTCCGTCATTAGACGGGCGTATAAAAATTTGACCAATAAAGGGCCACAACTCATATATAGGTACTTGGATTTCCTTCAAAATTTCCATGTGGGTAGATCTTAACATGCTGAACATTTTTGCAATTTAAACTTATCCTCTATCTGTTATAGTTTTTTCAATAAAAAATAAAAAACAACAAAATTTTGAAAATTTTATGGAAAAAGGGCAATAACTCTTAGACGGGTCATCAGATTTTCTTCGAATTTTCAGCATGGGTAGATTTTCTCATGCTGATCAGTTTTACACCCCTTCAGATTTTTGATATTTGTAACAGTTTTTGAGTTATTTGCAAAAAACTGTAATTTACCCCCTATGTTCTATTTTTAGTAATGGCAGCCATGTTGTTTGACCTAAGACATACAAAATAACAAATTTGAAACTAGATACCCTAGTGATGATTCAGTCAAAGTTTGGTTAAATTTGACCCATTGGTTTCAGAGGAGAAGATTTTTGAAAGTGAGCTAAGGAAGGACGGACAACAGATGGACAGACGACGGATGCCAAGTGATGGCAATAGCTCACCCTGGAATAGCCAGGTGAGCTAAAAAAATTAAAAGCTAACAGATGACAGACAGACGGACGGATGATGGAAGTGAAGTAATGGCATTAGCTCACACTGACCCTTTGGGTCAAGCAAGCTAAAAACTATGAAAATGAAAGAGTTAGCAGTATATAGGGAAAATAACTCTTTTAACTTACAACATCAATATTATTCTCCAGTTTGTGTTGTTCACTTTTGATCAGTTTTAATGTATTATCTTTTCCATGTTGTCGGGCAAAAGAAGAAGCACAGGCTGAATGTATGGCACATATCCAGTTCTCTACTTCTGTTGAAGACAATGCCTATAAAATAATCAATTAATAACTTGTAAAAAAATGGCACCAGGATGCAAAAGCCACGTTACAACTTGTTTGAACAAGTTTCATTAGAATCAAATGTGTACATTTTTTAAGAGTTATTGTTTTCAGAATTTTTCAATCTATTTTCTTTCTATCTTTATACCCCACACCATGACAAATTTTCATTAAAGTAAAATTTAACTTTATAAATTATTGTCTGGAAAATATTTCTAAAATCTATATTATATTTTTAATCACTGTGACCTTAAATCTTTTTCCTGATTTCTCCTCAACCAATACAGGGTTTCCTTTTTTGACATCGGAAAAATATCCGAGTCTCACATGATTTGAAAATAAGAATTTTTCAGTTATCATCAAATTTTTAATTTTTACTCTATTTTTGGTTACTGTGACCTTGAACTTTGACATTCATTATCCAAATTCAATAGAGTCTTCCCTTCCTAATACAAAGAAATATCCATGATACATTTGAATCTGATGTACATTTTTGAGTATTTTTCCAGAAAATGTTACCGTGACCTTTGACCTAATTTCACCAAATTCAATAGAGGTCTTCCCCTCACTGACACCAAATTCATTAAAATATAAATAAAGGGGTTATTGTATACATATCAAATGTTGATGCAATTTCAACAATTTATCAGTAACTTTTTTCAGTACAGAGTTTAAGGCACGCTGAAAACATTTTGTTGTCCTTCAAAGTTCAAAGGTGTTTTGAATTTATCTCTATAGTGATGAGACATAAATTGTTGAAATGGCTACATCAAGTATTAATATCAAAGTTTGACCCTATGTTATCTGGTGGCAATTCATACGACTTATGCCTGTCAGAATGTCTCACTCCAAAGTTACTTCCTGTTCAGATTTGATCACTTACTTGGAATAGATAAGCATCACCAAAAGAAGTACTGAGAGAAAAGATATGGTCTCTTTTAGGATGTTCTGGTACTGCCTGGGCAATCCCTCCTTCTATTACTACAAATAAAATTTAAAGTTAAATATTATTCCTGTACAACATATAGTATATAATATTTTGTTTTTTTACACCAACTCTGAGTCACTTCATGCATAAAATGTAGGTCAAGTCCTCTCCCTAACTCTGTTGTGAAAACAGATAAATTCATGTTGTTATAATACAATGAAAGACATTCACTCCATTGTGAAGGTGTGTTTGAAAGTATTTTTCAATTTTTAGGGTCCATAAAAATATCACCAGAGTGCGAGTTCATTATTGAAGATGGTTGATCGTATTTATTTTCAGGTGTTATAAATTTTTCAGTATGTTGTAGCAGTCCATTTTTCAGTTTAAATAAGACTAAGTACTAACCTAATATATGTCTTGGTACACTATCTTCCGTAATGGCATTCTGTTCATTACAATCGTAGAACAGCAGTACTGTCCCTTTGAGACAAACCCAGTATCTCTTCCATTTCCTCTTTGGAGCATGCTCCAACCTTCTCTTCCTGTGTACTAACCAATTCTTTACAACCAGCCAACTAAATTAAAAGTCAAACAAAAATTATGAAGTCTATAATTTTCATTGCAATTGTACATATCATATTTTCTAAACATTACAGCTATCTAAGAACTTTTTTTAGAAACATACTTTATTGTTCAATAAACAAGACTAATAGATCTGTTTGCTATTTTTATTTGAACTTCGATGTGATAAGATGGTAGATTATGTTATCATTTCTAAATATTTCAGAATGAATAAATAGTATATCAACTTTTTGTTTTTCTCCCAACTTGACTCTGGTACATTTATATGCATTTTATCTAGTCAAGTTTTTTTTAATTGCAGAAAAAGGGAAGGTGCCTGAAAAGCTTATTATTTGTGACGCCCTAGCACCATCCTTTCTGTAACTTCAGTCTTCAACCGACTGTGGGACAGACGAAGGACTAATAAATTTCAAACCAAAAATTTTCCTTTTTTTTCTCGAGCAAATAATTAACACGAAATTAATCCTACCTTGGAATAGCACAAACTATTGACATTAAAACCATCAATTCACTTCATTTTACCGTGCATGTACAAGATCCTATTAATTTCAGTACATCATTTAAGGATGTGTATATCTAATACATAGTCATTATGGTTATGTAACAACAATTTATTATACTAAAACTCCGATTAAAACTCATTTATGTTATTATAGGATTTAGTTTCTTAAATACAGGTTAAATTTAAAAGTACATTTGTTAAGTCAGTCAACAGAAAAAGATATTGAGTATGATTCTATGTTTATATTGTTCATCTTCATTTCAACAACGGGACATATCCAATCAGATGATAAAGATGAAATATCGGCAATGGGTCAATGATTACATGATCAAACATCAAGATTGAAGTCACTTAGGTTTGTCAAGTTTTTGTCTGATCAACATTTAAGGCTTTGGAATATATTATTATTATAATAAACTAAAATTGCAAAACTTGCTGCATCTTTAACGAGTCATACGAGATCCACAGCTAAGTCTTAACAGTTCTGGACATTTAAATTTATTTAACTTTGTCAGCACAATTCATTCATTAATAAAAATTAAAACAATGAAGAATATTTAATATATACATACCCTGCTTTCCGTATTGCACCAAACTGTTTGTAGGAAATTTTCGATTCAGCCTCGGTCATCGTGTGTATACTATCATCGCTCTCTGCTCCATCATCATCCGACAACTAAAATGTATGAGAGAAATATGAAAACATCCGTGGTGACAATACGATGAATATATTCATGAAAGAAAGACAAGAGTTGGTATCAATATTACCGTCACGTTAACTGACATCTACATTTTCTGGAATCACTCTGAATAAATCACAGTTTTCAATTATACCAATACACATCTAAGATCTTGCTCTAATATCTTTGCTCCTACAAATAATGGTATATCCTTCCATGTAATGTCATCCTAATGATTCTAGAGTGAAGAACGATTTTCAAAACTATTTTTACTATATCAAAATCAATTCATCTACTGTTAAGGAGTATCAAACTAAAAATTACTTCACAATATCTTTAATGAAAAAATTATGTAAAAAATAATCAACCTAAAAATATTAGGAGAAAATTACTCCCCAATGTTTTAAACAAAACTTTTAATTTAGAAATTACCTAAAAAAAACCTTTATCAAATCTGACATCACGTTTTTTGCCTGTATTTTTCTATAAACACAGTTACTGCTGTAATTTATCACATATTCAAGACTCCAGTATTGAATTTAGCTGTGAACAACATATATATCTTCCGTAGCTTTAATATCTCGATGTAATTGGTAATCCAACAAAAATTGGTCAGAAAAGAGGTTGCAAAAGCAAACTATATTTGGTTTATAAAAACAATATTACGTAGACCCCATTACCCAACTGTTTCCATGGAAAATGACAAATTATATTTTCCTTTATCTTACTTAGCACCTTTTTATATACATAGATACAATCAATATGTCTCATACAAAATATATACAAAGCATGTCAAAATCAAAAATTTTCATATGACGATAAATATCAAAATTTGTCCAATCAATTAAATCAAAACACATGGAAATGATCCCCACTCCCATATTTCTAATAACTAACATAAGTTTTCAAATTCGCCATGAAAGATACATTGCATTCTGCATGACAAAAATTTTCAACATATAAACTAAGTTGATATACTCAATCAAAGTCAATAGCAACATTTTTCAGTAACTTTGTTCTTACAATCAACATTTTAGAAACAGTCTAGATTTTTGAATTTACCAGTAATATTATTAACAAGAGTTGTCAGAAGACAACATAGCTCACTGGGGATTCCAGTAACCTCAATGCACAATAAATTTGAAAGTAATAGAAAGCTTTCTTCACAAGAAAGTCACATATCAAATATAAACACCCTATCATTAAACAACTTAATTCTAGAAGCAAGGTTAAAGTTTTTAAAAAATTGCCCTCAGGGCAAGGTCAAGGTCAAAATGTCTACAAATTTGGTACCACTAGAAAGCTCTCATCATAAGGAAGTTACATACCAAATATAAACACCCTATCGCTAAAAGCCTACCTGCTATAGGCAAGGTTAAAGTTTTTTAAAAATTGCCCTCAGGGCAAGGTCAAGGTCAAAATGTCTACAAGTATAATACCAGAAGAAAGCTCTCATCATAAGGAAGTTACATACCAAATATAAACACCCTACCACTAAAAGCCGACCTTCTAGAGGCAAGGTTAAAGTTTTTTGAAAATTGCCCTCAGGGCAAGGTCAAGGTCAAAATGTCTATAAGTATGGTACCAGAAGAAAGCTCTCATCATAAGGAAGTTATATACCAAATATGAACACCCTACCACTAAAAGCATACCTTATAGAGGCAAGGTTAAAGTTTTCAAAAAATTGCCCTAAGGGCAAGGTCAAGGTCAAAATGTCTACCAGTATAGTACCAGAAGAAAGCTCACATCACAAGGAAGTCACATACCAAATATCAACATCTTAGCTATTCAGGTCTCAATTCCACCAGCCAGGTTAAAGTTTTGCTGACGCTGACGCCGACGCCGACACCAGGGTATGACAATAGCTCTCCGGACATTCGTCCCGGCGAGCTAAAAAAATTCCTTTGATGTTGAAGTAGAGATGTATAAACTAATTTTACAGTTATAATAACATTAATAAAAGGGGGAACTGAGGCATAATTAATCCTTTTTTTCTCATTCAAATATCGTAAAATACATGTATGTAAAGCAAAATGAGAAATAAATGGGATACCTAGATAAGTGGTTTTTCTTATAAGTATGTCATAGTTAAAATTTTCCACGGAGTATGTTGCCATGACACAAATTAATTTTGCTAAAAGTGGTGTTAAATAATAATCAATCGATCAATCTTCAGACTATATTTCAATTTTTTCCATGTAAATGCATTATATATAAAGGAATAAAGGGCTACACCGAGCGCAGCATGATACGACCGCAGCATGTCAAATACTGAAATTTGAAAAAGTGTAATTCAAAATGAATGAGGATACAGTAAAGAGCTTGATACAGTAATTAAATGGACACAATAACTAGCTTGAATCAGTTGCAATTTTTTGGCCCCTTTAGCTCAGAAACGGGAAAAGCTATGCCAAATTTGTTGACTTACTACTGAAAGCTTATATCAAGTAGAATCCAAAGAAAAAAACTGATCGAAATCCGATGAATAATAAAGATTTCAAATATTTGAAAAATTATAATTTTGGCCCCTTTGACCCCTTGTAGCTCGAAAAACAGTAAGAGCTACGCAAAATCTGCTGCCATACTACTGAAAGCTTACATAAAGAGGAATCCAAAGACAAAAAATTCTATTGAAATCCAATGAAAAATAAAGATTTCACATATTTCTAAAATTTGCAATTTAGGCCCCCTGTAGCTCGAAAATGGTAAGAACTACGCAATCTCCATTGACATACTACTGAAAGCTTATATCAAGAGGAATTCAAAGAAAAAAATCCCATCAAAATCCGATAAAAAATACAGATTTCACATATTTCGAAAATTTGCAATTTTGGCCCCTTTGACCCCTTGTAGCTCGGAAACAGTAAGAGCTAGGCAAAATCCGTTGACAACTTCTGATAGCTTATATCAAGAGGAATTCAAAGGAAAAAATCCCATCGAAATCTGATGAAAAATAAAAATTTCAGGTAATCAGCAAATTTGCAATTTTGGCCCCGTTCGGCCCCTCATAGCTGGGAAAGGAAACAAGTTACCAAAAATATAAAGGTTAAGCGCTATATTTATTTTTCATAAGGAATCAAATTAAAAAAACTGCATCAAAATCGGACAAAAAATGAAAAAAATAGATTTTTGAGATTTCCCCCTTTTGGGACCCATTTATCTCATGAACGGTACATGCGATGTGAAATCTGTTGACATACTACTGATCGGAAATTTCCTAAGGAGAACACTGAAAGAAACCCCATCAAAATCCGATATATAATAAAGATTCTACAGTCAAATATGTGAAAACATCAAATGTAACCCTTTTTTGGCCCCTTTTTAAAAAACGGGTGGGCCCTAATGACCAAACTATGTCAAGCCTTCCTTATGTGCCAAGGAACATTGTGTAAAAATTTCATAAGGATTGATCAACTGGAACCTAAGTTATTGCCCAAAAACAAAAGTGTCTACAGACGACGACAACGACAACGACGACGACAGCACCATACCATTATACGACCGCAAAAATTTTTGCGGTCGTATAAAAAGCCAAATCTTGTCGAGATCCTTAGCAAAGTGATTACTCTAAATTTGAATCAGAACACAATCTGTTAATGAGGGACAGAAAACAAAATACCATTACCTCTGGAGAGAAATACTGCTTAAGGTCAGATCCTTCACTCAGTTGATTGACAAGGTCACTATGTCTGCCACTACTACTACTTCCTTGACTACTGTTACCACAGGAACCACTCTTTGTTGATCCCAATTCAAGTCCTGCAATGAAAACAATAACCTCAATGTCATGTTCACAAAAGTCTGAAGGTTTCAGTTAACAAAATATTTGACAAATTAAATGTTCTGTAGATTTTCTTTAACTTACACCTGTTCACAAAATGTCCCATAGTTTTTCTTTAACATATACCTGTACATAAAATGTTAACTTATACCTGTTCACAAAATGTCCCTTTGTTTTGCTTTTATTTTATATCTGATCACAAAATGTTCTTTCCCTTTCCCTCAATTTAAACCTGTTCACAAAATGTTCTATAGTTTTCCTTTAACTTATAGTGGATCAAAATTTTTCTATAGTTTTTTTTTCTGTAAGGTTATACCTGTTCATAAAATGCTTTATGATTTTCCTTCAAAATCAAACCTGTTCACAAAATGTGCTGTAGTTTTCCTTTAACTTATACCTGTTCACAAAGTATCCTGTAGTTTCCTTTTAAGTTATACCTGTTCAGAAAATGTCCTGTAGTTTTCCTTTTACTTATAGCTGTTTACAAAATGCTCTGCAGATTTCCTTCAATTTATCAGTGTTCATAAATTGTTCTACAGCTTCAAGCACAAACTGAATTTTAACTATTATGTCAAGGGACAGTCCAATCTATCCAGTGCTAAAAGCGATCATGTAACAAATATAATACATTGTCAAAACATACTATCTTTGTCATTATCGGAAACTAATTAATTAAAATCGTTATTGACTCCAAATCATTCTGAGGAAGTTATTGGACAATTTTCTTTAAGTCTTAAGGTAAAAAGACACTTTCACAATACGTAAAATTATCTCCTTGTCAGGTTTAATTTTTTGATAATTACAACAAAATGTCATTTCTGTCAAAATGCAATATGCTAAAAATACAAATCTGGATAAACTATGGGAATTCTATAATAGGGATTTCCTAAAAATCATAATAAATAAAAAAAAAATATACCTGAATCTCTGTGCCAAGTTTTTATAGAATCAATTTAAAATTTCCACCTTAAACAAAACTTAAATCTGCTCATACAAAATACAATTTGAAACTTAATACACCACAAAAAGGAATAATGAAGTATCCCAATCATGATCAAATAACGCATATCACAATATGGCGTAAAAAGTCAAGGTCCTCACGGATGTTAATTTACACATCTTTCAAGATGCATGCAGGTCGATGTGACTTGATGCATCAAAGTGAATAGATATCATTAAATGGAAAGCAGATAAAATCAGCCTATGTTCAGAAAACAGAAAAATTAATTAAAATTATTTCCAGTAAAATATTAATTTGAAGAAATATAATGGCTACTGTTTCTTCAAAGAGTATTGGTTTTGTCACTCTGTAAAGCATGCATGTCAAACGTTCCTTTTAATCCTCCACAGAAATCAGAAATGATTGTATTTTATCAAATGTATCAGAATTTGATGCAATCAGTTTCAGGTAAAAAGTCAATATTTCATTAATATCAGGTGACACATCTGATGATTACGTAACATCTCAGTGTGCTTGATCGAATTGTACGATTTCACCTCATAGTATCAGAATTCCATGCGATCGAGTATGAAGTGATGGGATATTTAGTATTATTCCATTTTGTCTCAGTATATCCTGAAACATTCTACCTAACAAAGTCACTTATGTGTAAAATGAAGGTCACAGACAGCAGTAGAACATTCATTGCAGATGTCATTCCAAAATACATCATGTTCAAGTATACAAATATGGTTAATGTGGGATATGTCAGTAATTAACAATTCTACCTAACCAAGTCACTCAAGTGTAAAATGAAGGTCACAGACAACATCATTTCAGCTGTCATCCCTAGGTGCATCATGCATACCAATATGGTTGATGCTGGACATGTCAGAAAAAGAGAATGAACTTTCACCATTCTTCCTAACTAATAGTTGCTCATGTATAAATTGTAGGTCACAGAAACCATCTGAAGCATACATTGCAGTTGTATTCCATACATGAATCATGCATACCAATATTGTTGATGTGGTTCATGTCAGTAAGTGGAAATGAACTTTCGTTCTTCCTAACCTGATGCAGATGCCGACGCTGATGCTACATTAGTATCACAAAAACCTCTTAACTTCTTGAGGCGAGCTAAAAATTGAAAAATCTAATATATTGTTCAAGAAACTGTACAATACAGTAAAAAAATGTACACCATAGGATCCGATATGCTTCATACCAAATATGTATAATGGCTTAAAATCAGCGTTTTTAATTATGAAACAGGTATAACGTCAAATCAGTGCTTTAATCCAGTATTCACACCTTTACAGAGATAAATAGGCAATTGCACTTCCTAAACCATTATGTTTAATTTGGTCCAATATTATCCATCAACGGATCAATAATTACTGGAAAAAATCTTAGCGCCCTTGAATCGATATGGCCTTTAGTTTAAACAAAAGTACCAGTTTGAATGTCTCCACAAATATGTGTTTGTGAGACACTTTATGCGCAGCAAGAAAACACATATCAAACAGGGAACCTTGTGACAACAAGAAAACACATATCAAACAGGGAACCTTGTGACAAAGGAGCTTCAAAAACAAATTTAAGCAGCACAAGTTCATAATTAAGCTCAAAAAATTGAAAATACATCTAAAAAGACCAACAACATCATACAGACTTATGTGTTTGCAACACAGGTACTGGTACTTATGTCTTATTCAAAAATTGTGCCAAAGAGAGAGAGAGAAGTTTGCAAGTCTTGTGTGAAAAATGAGCATGAAATATGCAGAAAAATATTTCAAAAGTAAGTCCTGGTACGAAAAAAAACAAACTTACCCGGTGATTGTTTTTCCTTTTCGATGAAAAAAAATGATACAACATTCAAAATCACAAGTTGCACTTTAAAACTTATTTCTTCCAAAAGGGGAAAATCAAGAATTAATTGAAACGTATTTGTGATCAAGATACAGTGAGATCAATATCGTCTGAAGTTTCTTTATTGTGACAAGTAATTGATTAATGTTGATGATCTATCTATTATCGTAATGACGGGTAATAACAGCGGGAAATCACGGTATAATCACAATATATCATTGGATGGACAAAGACTTGAATTAGATAGAATGTTCACTACATTGGACATCTAATGATTTACAAACCAAGTGTCTTTTGCAGTATAATGGACAAATATAAGCACTCGACTTTTTGTCTTGGGTGTGACACGAGGCTTAGCTGATACCAGCGGTGAAGCAAGAAATGACAAGTGATAATCTACATTAATTTTGTGCAAAAAAAATATACTCTATAGGCACAGGCTTTATCATACAACTGTCATGCATGCTATTTCATATTAAATTGCAATATATAAAATTGTTTGTAAATAAAGTTTCTCAGTTTTATACAAAATACAATATGATTGATGTTGCTGATGAATAGAAAAATTCCAGTAATATTTTATAGGTTTATTCTATGACAATATCCTCTAAATTTCTATAGATTTTGTGTACTTTAGAAACCAAATTCAAGTCTTTAACTGTGTCTTTATAATGATCAATCCAATAAGCATATTCAAGAAGACAATTTCATCCCTCAGTGGAAACAAACGCTATGAAACTGTGATTTGAAACATAGAAAACTTATACGAAGACTTTACTGTAATTGACCAGTAAAAAGTTCGGCCAGTGATGAAGATTGCGTATTTATTTCTACCATATCTGAAATATTCAACACGCACAGATTATTAACTATTTTACTCTCTGAAGGAAAAATCAATACAAAAGTCACCATATTAAGATCAGTCATGTTCCTGACACCTTATACAAGTTCTAATAAACTCTATATGCTGCTTCAAAAATTATATCTGAGTTACTGAATTGCATAGACCATGTCAACATATGTGATAAACAGTCACTAGCATAACAGCAACGTAAAAATTTGTAAATGACATTTTGAGAAAAAAAAATCATATTTATCATCAAAATATTTTGAACATAGTGATATTTATTATTGAAGGATTAAACGTATGATCTCACATCTTAAGTCCAATTTGTATTATTTACTAAAATTCTTTAGTTTACTTAAAGGGACCCTGTCCAAGTTAGGCAAACCCTTTCCCTATTCAACTCAGGACACTAACCCTAACCCAAATAAAAATTCTTTCCCTAAACAAAATCCTTAGCAAGAAATCACCACCAAAAAGTAATGGATCCCTTACCATTAACTAAAGCCAAATTAATCAGTTGACAACCATTTTTGTGCTGAAATTTTATAATTTTTGAGATATTTATTGCAACTAAAGACGTCTTGCTGTAATTTTATGTCAATTAATGTAGGTGAAATAGCTTCATTGGAAAAATTTTAGTGCTTTCTCTTTAAACTCTGCCTTATTTAAGGAGACAACAAATAGATTGAAATTATGGATTTCAGTTAATAAAAAAATGCAGGTAATTCTATAAAACTGCACACGAACCACCAGCGACAATGATATGATGACAAATCAATCTCCAGCATATTACAAATCAATTTGTGCTAACCTAAAGCCAACCTAGTGTAAAGTGAGGGTTTAATGATACACTAAAATAACATCCATTTAATGCCACAATACTCCACAGCTGAATGGATTACTGGGATGCTGCATTTCGCTTCTAAAAGACGTTTCAACATGTTAATTACTAAAGACTTATTGACAGACCAAATCTTTACAAGTCAGTCAATGATAAGTGGAATATTAGAATGAACAGTTATGGTGGTTCCATATATTAGTAGTTAGGTTTTTTAAAAGCAACACCTGATTCTAGGCAAATAATTTTGTTTTATCAGTTAAATAATAGTAACACATGGCTTGGAAAGCAATATATGACCCCTTACACATGCTTAGCTTTTATGATCATGCTTTACTGTATAGTAGCAACACAGAATCCAAAGCAGCACTTTGCTCTAAAGGAAGAAATATATGAACTTTGACACAAAATTTTGTATAACAGCAACACATACCTTGGTTCATCTCCATTTCAGGATGCTTTCAACTTACAGTCATTCCATAAACTTATTTCTTATGATTCTGACATTATATGTGGTATCCAAAATATTTTGTACACCCTTCACTGAAATTCTGTTATATATAATTGTACAAAAATTTGGTTTGGGAGTTTTTCCTCAAATGTCAAAACATTATTGTATTTTAACTGTTTTTCAGTTTTACTTGTCATGATACAAGTATTCATATTATACATACTAGCAATCCAACTCTAGGTAAAATGTGCATCATAGACTCTGGGTTGGGAAAATTCTGCAAGAAGATGACAAACCGTCTCAACAAATGGATGCCTTTTCTTCCAAATTTTATAAATAAGGCTAAATAAAAAAATTAATTAGCTTCTCAGGCACCTGCCTCTTCACTTTGAATGGTACCTCATTTTACATTTTTAATAAAATTTCAATAAAAAAAATAAAAAATAAAACTGCCTCATTACTTTTTGATATTTCAGCAATGTGAAAAGATGCCTCATTATATTTTGGAGCAAATAAAAATAAAAATCTTCTCCATCCCTGCCTCATCATTTTTTAGGAAAAATGGCCTGAGAATCTAACCATTATTTTTGTATAGCCTAATGCTTTTTTTGATCTTACATGAACATGAGAATAATATAATGGTTGTTAGCCTATGTTCATATCCCGGGGTTCATATATTTTGTTATCAAATTTCAAAATATGTGACACTATAATAAGGGGGGAATCCTTTCCTATGAGGAGTTCATTGCAAAAAATGCAAATTTTTATATTATGGATCCTTTATTTCTTCAAACTAAACATAAAACTTCTTTGACTCCTATATACACATAAAGAAGGATACGGATTTAAAGTTGTCCCACACATACTGATTCAAAACAAAACATTCTCAGGATCCTAACTTTCACATTGAATCTTCAAAAGATAAAGAAACACAAATACAAAAAGACAGTATCTGTATTCTGAATCTGAAAAGTAATTCCAACTTTTTGTGCCAAAGACTGCCAATATCTACAATATCAAATATAAGCATTTGGGACAATGGTCAATTATACAGCTTCAAATATACCGACTGTATGCATGATTGTCCACTAATAACTGTTCTTCAAACACACCACCTGATCATGTTCACAACCTGTACATGTGATTATGATCATAAACATAGCATTTGATCATATTCACAAACTCACCCCTTGATTGTGATCACAAAACAAAACACATCTGACCATGTTTACAATCTGAACCTCTGATTATGAAAACAAAAACACAAGATCTGATCTTGTTCCCCTGATTATAATCACAGACCAAACATCTGACCATGTTCACAATCTGTACCCCTCATTATGAAAACAAAACACAAGATCTGATCATGTTCATAATCTGTTCCCCTGATTGTGATCACAAACCAAACATCTGATCATGTTCATAATATGTTCCCCTGATTATGATCTGACCATGTTCACAATCTGTACCCCTAATTAGGAAAACAAAACACAAAATCTGATCATGTTCATAATACAGTGAAAACTGTCCAAACCGAACACTGACAAAACCGAATTCTACGCTAAACCAAATTGATTTCAGAGTCCCGTTGCCTTTTCCTATTTGTTCAATGTTAATTTTCACTGCCGAAAACGAACCCTGTGTAAACCGAATACCGAACCAAAATTTGCGTCCCAATCTAATATGTGTATTGAAATAAAACCTGTCAAAACCGATCAATTATAATCAATGATAATTAAGGCTTCCCAATTTGTGTATGTAAGAGCGGATGTGTGTGTTTGTAGAACAGTTATGATTGTCACCTGTAAATATTGATTATCCATTTTGTTTTGGTATTTGAGTCTTCTTGAGGGGGTTTATTATTTTATGTTTTGAAGTGTGTTCACGGTGTAAATTAAAACATTCATATAAAAATGAAAACATTTTTATGATATCGAGTTGGAACATGATTTGGTTCGACAATACAAAGTATGTGATACTGGGAATATTGGTGTCGAATCTGATGATGACTTTGATACAGCAGATGATTGTGAACCATACGTATAATGAGATCCGAAGTTTATTGCAGTTATTATTTAAAGTAAGGATTTTTCACTTGTCAAGGACGGCAGAAATCTGCAATCTGTGGAACAGTAAATTTCTATGACCGAAGATGCAATTGTCAAAATAAAATTGACAAAACGACAAACGATGCCGCTCAATGACTTCTTCAATTGAGACGTGAAATGAACATAAATTCCGATATTTTGTGTACATAAATATTCTCAAAACTTCATTTTTCTTACGTTTTATATAATATTTATATATTATACATGTAAACCAATTTTTCAATTTCTAATCAACGGTCAATTGTAAAACCTGACAAAACAGAACACCTGTCTAAACAAAACAAAACATTCAGTCCAATAGGTGTTTGGTTTAGACAGGTTTCACTGTATGTTCCCCTGATTATAATCACAAACCCAACATCTGATCATGTTCATAATCTGTACCCCTAATCATGAAAAAAAACACAAAATCTGATCCTGTTCATAATCTGTTCCTCTGATTATGATCACAAACCCAACATTTGACCATTTTCACAATATGTACCCCTAATCATGAAAACAAAACACAAAATCTGATCCTGTTCATAATCTGTTCCCCTGATTATGATCACAAACCCAACATCGGACCATGTTCACAATATGTTCCCCTGATTATAATCACAAGCCTAAAATCTAATCATGTTTACAGTATGTTCCCTGATTTTGTTGACAAACCCAACGTCTGATCATGTACACAGTATGTTCCCCTGATTATGTTCACAAACCCAACATCTGATCCTGTTCAAAATCTGTTCCCCTGATTATAATCACAAGCCTAAAATCTAATAATGTTTACAGTATGTTCCCTGCTTATGTTGACAAACCCAACGTCTGATCATGTACACAGTATGTTCCCCTGATTATGTTCACAAACCCAACATCTGATCATGTTCACAGTATGTTCCCCTGATTATGATCACAAACCCAACATCTGATCATGTTCACAATCTGTACACCTGATGAATATGATTAGTGATCCTGATTATGTCCACTATTTGATCAGAAACTGTATGGTTCTGTATTCATGATGATCATGCTCCAGTGCCATGATTACATAATTCATATTGATATAAACCAGACTTGAAACATCCTTATCTGCTAGGATTATTAAATAAATAAAGATGATCTGTTAACAGGTGGCTTAAAATATGATTTTTCATTATCTAGGAAATCTCTGTAAGTGTATGTTAAACAGAGGGGGAGTCAACAATCCCGTTAGAATCATGTTCAAGCCAAAAATATATGAATCCTACATTAACAATTTTTTGGGCACATATTTTTCTTTTGTCTATCTGTATGTCAATGTAAAGACAGTGTAGCATGATAGAAGTTTTGGCAAAATCTTTATTCTTGATTGATTAAATAGTTAAAAATACAGAAGAAATACTCGTCAAACTCAGAGAAACTTCCAACAACATACAATAGAACCATAATATACTTTGTGTTTTTTTCCAAAAAATATTTTTACAGACACTAGCTCTGACCTTATGTTGACCTTAACCCAGCTAGTTCAGAATATCAGAATAACAAAGATTAAGCAGACATCTCGTATGGTTCAAGAGATATTGGATAAAGTTGACGACAAAATTGTTGATCAACAATGACTGACCTTTCACCATGACCTTGACCTCAATTTAAAATCATTTTAAAGTTTATAAAATCCACTTATCTGATATTACAGACAAATAAAATACATGTCTACATTGGACATAAAATGACAATAAGATTAAGACTATAAATAATTTGAATTTACCTGATTGTCATCACCACATATTTGAGATTTTAAGATTGTTATCGAGTCAGACTAATGAATGGTGGATACACAAACAGGAGACTTACCTTTCCGTGTCTTTGTTATTTTTTCTAAAAAATATTTTGTAACCAATGTAGCGAGGGCTTAAAATGTCTTAAATTTCTGATTTTACATGGTTATACAATGGTATGATGTGACCACAGAATCTATAAGGAAGGATTAGGTATTTAAAACATAATTCATTACTCCTACAACATCAAAGGAGAAGACAGGTGAGAAGTCATTACAGGTAGTTTACACCTGGCGATTATTAATCAATTAATGTTAAATCCTTCAAGGTAGAAATTGAAGGCCTTTTAAGGTGAAGTGTTTAACCTTTTAACCAAGATTTATGTCAAATTTCAAGTGTGGTGCTATGACAGTAAACATGATAAGCAAGAAGCTACCAATTCATAGAGGAATTTATAAATATGTAAGCTTAAAAATTTAGTATTGAATAATATTCAAATACTTTTCCACATAAAGGACAAGGTGCGATAAGGGGCTGATTTGGCCCTAACTTTCGGTGATTTTTTAAGTTGCACCTGGATATTATCTGTTATGTTGCTTTGAAAGTTCATATCCCACTTAAGAAAAAATACAAAATTTAGAACCCATGACGTCACAGTAGGTACAGTTCTGGCGTCATGTTTAAGCTACTTTTTTACGTTTTCATAGAAATACAAGGAATTTGGCATATTTTCGAACGGTTTTTCTAATCAGAAATATAGAGCATCCAAGAACCAATTAGATAATTTACCAGCTTGCTAGTACAGATGCGCTGGGCCTCCCATATAAATATTTTTGTGGTTCTTGCATGCCCTCTTTGTTTCCTCTAAAGAAAAAGTAGTCAAAATTGGTCAAATTTGTCATTTTTCGACCGAATGTGCAATTTGTCCCATTTTCTACACTGAAAATTCTGTAATTGTAGATCAATACTTGAGTAATCTTCCTGTTAACTGTTAACCCATATCCATAGAATATTTCAACAAAAATATTGTGAATTTAAGCAATATTATTTTTTGAGGCCAAATAAGGCCCTAACCGCACCTACTCCTTTCACTTTTCCATTTCACTGCTACCCTAATGATCATAATTTGAAGAATTTTAATGGTCTGGAAGATCTATTGCACAATAAAAGTACATGTATAGTGCCTGTATATCTATCTTATTCAAATGCATAATATTGTTTTTTTGAAAAATATGTAAGGATTTGATGAGACCGAACAAACTTATCTCAATGAAGTAGGACTTGGGAGAAGGACTTGTGTAACATCAAATACAAGAATGCAATAACACCAAAGCATTCATGTCTATCAGATGCAATAGTGTCACCTACAAGAGCTCATTCTTTCAGAAGACGATCATTGACTGGAATTCTTTGGAGGAAAGGGTAACATGAGCGAAGACACCTGAGGGCTTTGTGACAGGGCACCACATGTTGGACTAACAACATACTCTCCTTCCAGTGCATATATAACCCTGTTGGTTCCTACAGATGTTCCTTTGCTATTTTCAAATAGGAAACACATTAATATTTGGTAGAATGTACAAATAACTTACCCCCAGACGAAGCTGAATGTCTCATTATCATTCCAATAATATCCATCCTTATTTAGATCGCTTAAGTCGTTATGGTCGAAGAAATTATCTTAAAAAATCCTCAAAATATAATTTTTCTCTGGTCTAATTCATAAAGCTGGTAGCATTAGGAAAACTTCGTCATCCATGGAGATTATGTCCTTCCTGTTTCTATTGTACCAATAATAGGAAAATAACAAAATTGTATCAGTCTCTGACAGTCGGTAGTAAAAACTGGCTTGTTTGTGATGTAATGTAAACCTTGTTATCAAATTGAATGGTTGGTAAATTAAGACTTAAAACAGTAAAACAAGATGTTAAAATTACAGCAATTATTTTTCCATAACCAACAGTTCACTATAATCAGCTTATTCCCTCACCAGTCCACGAGGATTTCATACGGAGTTGCTGGCGACATCATGAATACTCCGTACATTGTAATTACAAGGAAAAGTCCAAACTTTTAATGATGAGTCTGTATTTAAAAGTCAGCTTTCACAATAGAACCCACAATCAATCATAAAATTCAATGCAAGCGATATCCTTTAATGACAACTTTTATACAAAGTGCAGTCCCTGCCCACTTCTAAGGACTACAATTTTCTAACTTTTATCACACTTGTGTTAATTTATAAAATGATAAAAGTCAATTTTCAAGTGCTATTTAAATCCACTAGCCAGCCAAAGTTTAAATAGCCATTATCAAAGCTTGATTAAAAATTTTCTCCAACCATAAACATTCTATAGTGACCCAGTAACATTCATCTAAATATTTTTCTTTTAGCAGAATATCAAAAAGTCACATTATATCCATATTTATCCATTTAGGTCTGTAAAATTGACTGGTCTACTAGTTTAACAATACTGTGTATTCACTTGAAAAAAAAATGTTCTTTTTCTTTGTGATAATTTTTGACATTGTTTTCCAAATAAAACAGATGAAAAAACAAATTAATGTCACCAACACTTAAACCTAATCTTTTATCAAAAAATATCTGCTTACTTTGAGAACTTTAAATTTTCTATTGTTCATTGTTCTTCAAGATTATTATATTCCCTAATTTTCACACTATAAATGCATTTTTCTCAGACATAATTAGCATTTAAAATCCATTTCCAATTTATGCACTTTGATATAAAGTAATCAAAATTTCATTCTGTCAAAGCCAGCTGCTATCAACAGTTTATTTGGTCTTCCTTAAAGCTACAGGCAAAATAGTCTTGCCACTGACCATAATACAGTCCAAGGAATGCAAATGTCAATATTTCTGGAAAGTTATTTGCATGGAGTGATTCATCACAGATTCTTAATCCAATTTGTCACATATAATAAGGTTGATCTTGAACTTAATCAAACTGACCAATACTGATTAGGAAGGCATCTGTTGCCATGGAAAATGTACTTCATATTAAAAAAGTCACATATAATACAATTTAAAGCATCCTCATAACCTTTCTCTTTTAATTAGAAAGGGCACCTGTTCACCTGCTGGTCAACCTGGGCTGGTCAGATAGGTAAACAAAAATATAAGTACTTGTTATAATATCAATACACACTATTCATGTTTGGTCACTTAGTAAAATGAAAAGTGTCAATATTTCCAATACAAACTCAGTTTCCCAGTCAGATGAACTAATTAACTCATTTACATAACAATATCCTGTAATTTAATGCTTCACAGATTTTTAGCAAAAAATGCAATGTTTCTATAGGTAATATTAAATCCAACATGAAAATGGCATTTCAAATCTGATGGAAACCAGGAAGTAAAATACAGACTTCTACTGAGGCAGATCCCTAACCTGTACCTATGACACTATAGATATATTTTTATCTATTAAAACATCCACAGTAATCTTTTTGATCAACATATGGTTAGATGGGAGATAACAGTTACACCTGCATGTCTGATTAAATTATCTCTTTAAAACCTTTTTAATCCAAATCCTCATCTCCAAAGAAATCTCTCCATCTAAGTATTTTGTGATAAATTGTAATTCTAAAGTACATTTATTTTTATTTCGCTTTAATTTCCTGAAAATAATCCCCAAGTCTATAAAACAAGACAACAATCTTCTCTCCCATGTCTTCCTATTTCAATTTGTATTAAAGTTTAAATCCACATTTCGGTAGTATGTCATGCCCTTGTCAGGTTGTATTTCAACAGCCTTTGAGAAATAAATTGATTTCTTTTTGTCCTATATTGCATTTTAATAATGCTTTAGGATATTTTAATTACACCAAAAGTTTTCAACTGCTTCAAAAAAAAACAAAAACAGAATACTAACAACAAATTATTGAATGAAATTCCTAGCGGACCACATTGTAACCAATTTGGTATATATACTAGTGATCAAAATCTAAATAAAAGTAAAATAACACAATCAATCTACACACACTAAGTACCTCCTGTGTAATTAACACTTTCATCAAAATCTCCTTGTATATTTCCTTGTATTATCTACTATATTTGAGATATCTTTTATCTAAATCTTGACAAGGGCTTTTAAATCTGATATAATTTTCCATTTATGAGCATGCATTTTATTACCTATGTATGTAGAGAGATATTTTTGGCTTAAAGCAGGCCTCTTTTATTTGGATTTGTCCATTGGACAAGTAAACTTAAGATTTACTTGTCTGAAATGAATTGTTAATTGTCCAAACAGTGCAAAAGTTCATTTCATTTGAATTTTTCACTTGTCCTTTGGACAAGTTAAGTTTTGAATTTTACTTGTCCCGACTCCAATTTTGACTGGTAGGGACAACTCAGACAAGCCTTAATGTAGAGCCATGTAAAGATGTTGAATTGGCAAAGTTTAACTCAAAAACACAGCCTGTATCACTAACTTTTTACTACGACAAAACATCTGGCAACAAATGTGCAGCACCTTGATGCCATCGTCTTATGATGGTCAACACTGACAAAGCAAGTCTATATATGACCTTTACCTTTGACTTTAAGATTAATACTAGGGATGTCAACGAGTACTCGAGTATTGCTCGGACGTACCGAGTGTCGATTAGTTAAACCGGTACTGGAATACTTGGTTTTCTATTGTGATAGATAGAATATATTATCCCTTCAAATCACCAAAAAATAGGATTAGTATGTAAAATGCTTTTCATCACATTTGCAATTTAAGATTTGAACGTCACCACCAAACTATGCGGTTTAGTTATATTTGAAAGGCAGTATGGTTCAATATGGTAAGGTTAAAGGCCCCTTTTTTAGTTCAATGTTAAACCTATGGAAATTTTATGTAAAACCCCCAGCCATAACGGCCTGTTGGTTCTTCACCAAACTTTGTTTGCAGATACCTGTTTCATTTATTCATACAAAGCTACCATTCGTTGCAAGTTTTATCAACAAATGAATGAGTTATTTATGATAATCAATATAAAAAACGGCAAATCATTCGAGCAGACCGCATTTTTGTCCCAGAAAACATCCAACTACCACAAATTTTTAAAGATTTTTTTCTGCAAAATCACTTAATTTGTTGATACTGGCATAAAATAATGGTAGCTTTGCATGGGCAATTGTCTCAATAATTTGCAGATAAATTTTTGGAATAAACCAACAAGCTGGGGGTTTTACACAAAATTTCCATAGGTTTAACATTGAACTGAAAAAGGGGCCTTTAACCTTAAAACAACTGTCAAATGAAAACTTATGTTATTATTATTATTAAAACATTATCATTATTTTGTGGGACCCTTAGTTACAAATCAAGAAATCGACTTTCTCAAGAATAATTATCATAATTTCTTTAAAAGCACTGTTTTATTGAATCCTGTGTAGATCCCATGTAGTGGCTTCCTTGTTTCTCGTGTCAGTAACTTTACAAATTACAAAATATATAATTTTGTTTGTTTTGTCTCCAATTAACTGATTTGTATTTATTTGTAAGCAATTTAAATAAAAACAAGTTAATTAAATTTTGATTGCTTTGTTGTTGATCATAAATAGAAAATTGTACTTGAAAGAAAATTAAAATGGATGAAAAAAAGATTGCCAAATATTTTTCTACATACAATCCAGTTATTTCTATATGTTCTTTTGGGATTATCATATAACTGTTTTCCGAGCGAGTACTCAAGTACTTGCTCGGAAAAACTTTCGAGTACTCGAGTATTAAATCTTGTTCGAGCTGACATCCCTGATTAATACCATATTGAGTTCTATGAACCTGTGTCCGATATGGTTCTCTTAGTAGTGATGACCCTGAGGGTGTTAGCCCAATGGGTAATAACTGTTTTATACCAAGACCCTAGCTATAGTCCATGTTAAATTGAAGTTTTTAATAATTAAGATGGGGTCCTTCAGGAATTTGACCCTTGATAACGGAAAAGCAGAATTAATGCTGGATATCTGATTACATTCAAAAACATCCTGGTATAACTTTTTTTTATACATGGACTTTGACTTACGAACCTCAGCTTGTCTGTGACCATAAATGTTCATAATGACCTCTTGCATAACTATAAATGTAATTTGTATGACCTTGACCTCTGATCATGAAAGACCTTATGATCAGGGTTCACTTCTGTAAATCATTTTTTTTCCTTTCAGAAAGTTGCAAATTTTTCACATTTAGTAGATCTAAAGTTTTTTAGATGTAATTGTTTGAAAAGTCAAGGAGAAAAACAAGTATACTATGTTGTTATCCTTGACCTAATAAACATTGTCATTTTAGAAATAGGATAGTGCAAACAGAATTTATTATTCATCGACAATGTGAAATAGATTTACTCCAATACACAATTTTGACACTTAACCTATCTCCAATATCTTTTATATCCATGAACAACTTGTTTTTTCAAAGGCTTGTTGTTTCAGAAAATAAATGCAATGATGAACATATTGCAATTCTCCCCCTTTTAAGAATCCCACCATCTATTAATGCTATAAACATTATTCTCTCCCCTTTTAAGAATCCCACAATCTATTAATACTATAAATATTATTCTCTCCCCTTTTAGGAATCCCACCATCTATTAATGCTATAAACATTATTCTCTCCCCTTTTAAGAATCCCACCATCTATTAATGCTATAAACATTATTATCTCCCCTTTTAAGAATCCCACCATTCTCCCCTTTTAAGAATCCCACCATCTATTAATACTATAAACATTATTCTCTCCCCTTTTGAGAATCCCACCATCTATTAATACTATAAACATTATTCTCTCCCCTTTTAAGAATCCCACCATCTATTAATACTATAAACATTATTCTCTCCCCTTTTAAAAATCCCACCATCTATTAATACTATAAACATTATTCTCTCCCCTTTTAGGAATCCCACCAACTATTAATACTGTAAACATTATTCTCTCCCCTTTTAAGAATCCCACCATCTATTAATACTATAAAGATTATTCTCTCCCCTTCTAAGAATCCCACCATCTATTAATGCTATAAACATTATTCTCTCCCCTTTTAAGAATCCCACTATCTATTAATGCCATAAACATTATTTTACAATGTCCTTTTGTAAAAAGATAAATTGATCAATCGCTTATGTAAATATTTACAATAAACGGTAATTTACGAGAAAAATCAATTTTTATCTGACTTCCACAAAACATATTGATGGTGAGAAAAAGGACTTCAAACAAACAATGAAACATATTTTTCTGATTTTATCAAAATTAACGAGGTGTAAATGAACGTGTCTAAGTATATCCTCCATTAATAACCAAATTTTAATTATATCATTGACCAGGAAATAAGTTTTTATTGGTATTTTCACAACTATCTGATTTTTTACCAAATACACTTCAAACTAATTTTGATTCATTAAATTGAATATAAGTTTGTCACGAGCAGGAATTTCCTTGGGAATCAAGGACATTGCACTATATAACATATGAAACGAAAATCCTAGCTTGATTTGGGGAGGATGAAAACTTTATAAATGAGGTTTTCCAGCAAATGGCAGATTTTGAATATGAATAAATTATCTGAACTTCCAACAACTATCCAGCTAATTTGAGAAATACTACATTTTATTTAAAAAAATCCTCTCTTAATTAACAAAAGCAGTGCAAGACTCCTTTTTATATACACAGAAAAAGAATCTTGCTTCTCCGCCTCTGGGACATCTTATAAAGCCCTGAAATTTTCTTAAGAAATCTCATGTTTTAGCCAACAGCTCTATATATAAACTTGTCCATAGAATTGAAATAGGAGAATATTATTTTCCTCTTTACCAAAGTGGAATTTTACTGTATACCAAGTTATTTTTTCTGCTTTTGAATGCTTATATGGTGTCAAAAAGGCCAGCGATTTTAATAACTTGCATTTACTGTTTAATTTAATATTTTAATAAGGAGTTAAATGTATGCCATGAAAGGTCATTTTCCCTTGGTTGCAAATTTCTTGACTCTTTTAAAAATTGTTTAATTTTATTTTCTCACACTGAAATTTTGGCAAATTCCATCTTTTACTATGCAAAATTAATTTGCATTATGCAACTTTCCTTTCATCAGAATGACCCTAAATAAAGCAAAAACTAAGTACCAGAGAAAAAAACACACAGCAAGTCTTGAGTACTAAATACAAGGAGCCAAGAATATTAATGTTCAAAGTCTTAGCGTCATATTATTGTAAACATAGATATTGAAGGGATTAAGATTTAAATACAAATGTTCAACATTTAACTTAATAAATAGCCTAAGATAACAAATTGTGACAAAACCGAAGCCATTATGTTTGTTAATAAGTATAAGTGTTAGATAAGTAGACACTTCCTTTAAAGGTTAAATTTACAAGTGACTTGTTATATCAACTATTTCCTAAATCCTCATTCGTTAAATACCTCGCTTTACTAATAGAAAGAAATCTTTATACTGTCCTATTATGATTTAAAGATGTGACTAAATGATACCTACTCTGAAATAGACTGACATACCAAGCTGGACTGCCGATATAACTTACACTAAAACAACAGTCTACAGGAAGACAATATTGTGACCAACTCAGATATATCCTGGTTCATAGATAGTCTGCTTAAATACTGCATGTGTTTGCAGAACCAAAACATGACATTTGAAAGTCTTTTTTGGCTATATAACATAGCCTGATTTTGCTGAAATAGTAATTTTTAGAATGTTTGGAGTATGTTCTTACGATTTTATTGAATTGGAAACTTCTTTTAATTTCAAATAAATGTTTATGTAATGTTCAGTGAAAAATGAATTTTATAGTTTTGTCTACAGTAACAAATGCCTCAAAACATTGTCATGCCAAGAATGCCAGATATATCGCCATATATATCCACAGATCTGACCTTGTTGTATGTGGTGGATGCTCTCCCCTGCAAAATCTTACGTTGCTGTCTTTGCTGGATGCTCTCCCCTGACAAATCTTACCTTGCTGTCTGGACTGAAAGCTCTCCCCTGACAAGTCTTACCTTGTCTGTGCTGGATGCTCTCCCCTGACAAACCTTCAATTGCTATCTGTGCTGAATGCTCTCCTCTGACAAATCTTCCATTGCTGTCTGTGCTGAATGCCCTGCCTGACACACTTACCTTGTTGTCTGTGCTGGATTCTCTCCCCTGACAAATCTTACCTAGTTGTATGTGCTGGATGCTCTCCCCTGTCAAATCTTACCTTGTTGTCTGTGCTGGATGCTCTCCCCTGAGAAATCTTACATTGTTGTCTATGCTGGATGCTCTCCCCTGACAAATCTTACCTTGTTGTCTCTGCTGGATACTCTCTTCTGACAATGTTGCATTATCACCCGTCATTCCTCCAATTCCACTGTCTGGATAACTGTCATGTGTATAGCTCTGTCGTGCACACTGGTCACGTAATCGTAACTCATACTCTACAAGTTTTGTTTGTTTTGATTTACCAGCTACAAAAGCTGAATTTGTTCCATTAACTTTCACAGATTCAGAATGGCCACTTCCATTTGGAGTTTTCACTTTACTCTGAATATGTTCCACATTAGTATGGCCATTTCCTGTTTTCTGTTTAGTTTGGATATTTTCAGTGTTACCATAACTATTACCAGTCATGTGATTATTTTTACTAATTTCAACATTTGTCTGCCCATTTTTATTCATTTGTTTTGCTTGAACATTTCCATTAACTTGTGATATTTGATTCTGACTGTCTGATCGGTTAATTCCATTGCCGTCATCAGGAGATACTGGTAGAGACTGTAACATTCGTCTAAGTACATCACTATCGAAGTCCACATTGACTTCTGGATTTAAGGGGGTTAAAGGTGTAAGTGGTTCTGGTGGTGACGGCCATTCTGGTGAAGAAGATGATGATTTACGTTGTGGGGGACTCAATGCTTTGATAGGTTTTGGTGCCAGAACACGTACTCGATCAACATGCTCTCTAGGTAAATCGTCAGATGACACATTCCCAACAAAAGCTGTTTCCATCTGAATATTTTCCATGTTCCTATTTCTATTGGATTTCGTGTCAGAACGGAATGTCACAGAAGCAGATCTCGCTGAGTTTTCATCGAAATATTGTTGAGTAAAATGTATAGCAGATGCAGGACGAGTGTTATTCAATAACCGATCCTCAACAAATGATACATGAGACGAGGCTGGAGCTGGCATAGATTTTCTGTTTATCACATTACGAGAATCACTAACTGGTCTCCTCATCGGAACATTACCGGAAACATTATCGTAAACTGATGATACTGATGGGGGTTTGAGTATTCCTGTAGGTTTAAACAACTGTGCATCTTCCTCTGCCTCCATTTGTGTCCTTGGTATTGTGGCAGCTTTCTCCTTCTTTTCTGTGATGACATGATTGTCCACATGTGGATCATCTGAGTGGAGATCTTGTGGAGAAGAAACAGTCCTTCGATGATTGTGAACTGGAGAGTTTGGGGAGGAAATGGATCTGTCTTTGCCTCTTATTCTCTGGAAAATATATAAAATTTTTCTTACATAAAACAAGTCAAAGTTTTCAATAGATAACCTGCTCTGTTAAAACATGCTAAAATGTCAGTAAGAAATGCATTTTGCCAGACATGTGTGAAAAAAATGACAAAGTACAATCATTTTTTATTTATATTTGTGGGTCAGACTCCAGTTGGGCCAGGGGAGAGTTGTTATGGTGACAATTTCCATTGTTTTTTAAAAGCTCTTTGACATGAAAATCAATTCATATCACAGTGGAATATATTTCAGCAATATTAAGGACAAGATACACTCAATATTTGTCAATATTTATTTCTTAAATAAGTGCAATGTTTCTGTATGATTTATATTCTTGTAAACAAAAATAATATCATAATTATTCAATTTAAAATGTGAATAAATTAAAACACCCCATAAAATAGAGCTTGAACTTCTTAGAATGTTCAATTCATTATGACATAGAGTATCTAAAAAGGTGTTAACAATATTATGGTGGATAATGGGTGAGATTACAAACCTAACAACTAAAAGTGCCAGACAAAATATCTCGGACACCGTAGGCTAAGATTTCTACAGCAAGCTTCAATAGAGTACTTGTAAATCGTAACCTTGGTTGTATTACCACACTTTTGTCTTGAACCTTTACTTATTCCCTTTTTATTTATATAACCTGGCTGATGTGTTGTCTAATTAACAAAACATACAACAGGATAATTAGATCTATTCCAAAAATACAACTTACTGAAGTTTAACTATTCTTTTTATATTATCTGAAGCTATTTGTTAGATAGTAAGGAATACAATTATAACATCTTTTGACTACAGACAGAAGAATCTTATTTCCTTTCTATTCATTAATCTAACTATTTTTATCAACTACTTCTAACATGAACCTTGTTAATTCAGGTGGTTATGGGTTTATTTCTCAATATTTACTCCCCCATAACTGATCTGTTACCAGATAACAGTTCTGGGACCATGCGGACTGTATGAAAATCTCTCTGGGTCTGTCATGGAGTTACACAAATTTTATCATGCAATACTATAACCAACATAAATTTGTCACAACGTATTATGCATACATTTTAATTTCAAATCTATTTATTAATTTCATTTTTTTGTTTGTGTACGTGTGTGTATTTGTGTGCATGTTAAAATACAGTGAAATTTCACCCAAGTAAAGAAATGTACAGCGAAACCTCAGGCTAAAACTTTCAAAATTCAATCCATCTCTTTATCAATACCAGTAACATCATAATGGTAAACTTGGAAAGTTTGTATAATCAATAGATGAATGGGTACTATTTATACTAGACAGAATGTTGAAGTTGATTTTGAAAGACATGATTTCTTTTCTCTTCTTTGTTGTTCATTCATTTCACAGCTAATTATCAAAACGACAAATTATCCAAAGTCTTTCATTTAGACTCCTGTTTTGATTGCCTTGTAGATAAATCATAGTCATAAACTATACCAATGTTCAAGTCAGTTAGAGTTAACTCCCATTACTAATGTTGTAAAATTTTGTCTTTCATCTCACATCAAAGAGAATCACCCTTTACAAAGGAAAGTTTTGCTTTGTATTAAAGTGCAATATACCTCATTAATTATATTTTATAGTTCATTTTGGTAATATGTATCTGATATTTTTAGAAAATTATTCATTTTCATAAGTATCAACAAAACAATTAAATATCTGATTTCCACCAACATAACTCTGATGTGTATGATTTATCTTAATATCAGTTATATTTGTTTTCATCTATATTTCTAAGAACATTTAGATACTACAGTACACTTTTCCATTGTTAAAGTTAATGAATGAAAAACCGATGCAATCTCATAATCTGTACTAATTAGAAAATTTTTATATTTTCCATACCTTATCTTACAAATTAATCAAATAACATAGGAGTTTTATTCTATTGGAACAAATATGCACTGATAAGAAATAGTTTTATTAAAAAATCTCTTGCATTAAGGGAGCACGAGCCTCAGGTTCTCAGAAGCATTCGATATCCTCGGGTTTTATCCATTCAAACAGTGTTAAAATTTTTTGCACATGGATCAATTTTTCTTGGTCATAGGTCACTTTAAAATGTATAAAATAGAGATTGTATAAAATTTGATCAACTTCCAATTATATTTTCATATATTTAAATGCATATAAACATCTTATGCAAATAAAAGGAAAACTCTAGAGAGACCCGTTTCCCGCCAAAAGTTTGATGTAATTCCTTCATGGATTTTCAAAATTTTTTGCTCAAGTAGTTCCATTAGCAGTGCTCTTCAAAACAAAAGGTCAGAATTTTAATTCTAATTACAAAATTTCTGACACTCGTACTCCCTTAAGAGCAAAACATATGACGTAATAAGAATATTTGTATTTACAATTAGTGTAAACAGTTGCAGCATATCTTGAATCCTGAAGGAAGTGGTAGTGACCTGTTATTTGTAGTGGACAACTTGCAAAGCAAGTGTAAAGACAGTATTTAATTTTGTTCACAAGATATTGTTCAGCAATAAAAACTTGCAATGTTCTGATGAGACTGATGCTGAAATAACATTCTCCACTAAGTCTAACTACAACTTCTAATATCTACTTGTGTTTACTCCAAAATTTAAAAAATTTGAAAGTTTCAATAGCATAAAAAATTCAAGAACCACTTTAACATTTGGACCAAAGAATACACTTTGGTAAAATGTATAATTCATTTTCAAATGACATCATATTCACCAGTGCAAATTTAAATAAAAAATAAAGCACAATCATAAAATATGCCAAGTAG
The DNA here is from genome assembly GCA_002080025.1 of Modiolus philippinarum. NCBI lineage: Eukaryota > Metazoa > Mollusca > Bivalvia > Mytilida > Modiolidae > Modiolus > Modiolus philippinarum. Next base: position 95,280 of record MJUU01017087.1, on the reverse strand, counting down.
GCTAAAATACACAAAGTAAACTGTAAAAGATTCTCTGTTGTCGAGGACATATGGGATATAGATTTTTTCAGGAGGTGAAACATTGAAAAATCAATGGTGATCATACGGAAAAGGCCAGAGTACAAAATCCGACTCTTTCAAAATTATCTTTTAAAACAATATCATGAATTCTTCTCAATAATCTAAACATAAAACAAGCTTTATATAAATTTGAAAATTTCAAAGTTTCAAGGGGCATAACTCAAGAACCCCTTGGACCTCTGAACCCAAAATCGAACTTGGCCTGAGTTTTGTGGTATACAAGTTACATACCAAGTTTGAAGACAATACATTATTTCATTCACAAGTTGTCAGTCGGAAACCCTAAAATTCGCAAAATTTCAAAGTTTCAAGGGGCATAACTCCAGAACCCCTTAAACCTCTGAACCAAAAATCGAACTTGGCCTGAGTTTTGTGGTAAAGAAGTTACATACCAAGTTTGAAGACCTTATGTTATTTCGTTCACAAGTTATCAGTCGGAAACCTTCAGGGGACGGACGACAGACGGACACACGACTTGGGGTATCACATAATACCTCGCCACTACGTGTTGCGGGGTATAAAAAGTATCACTGAAAGTTGACCGATTTCCCATAAATATAAAAAACATCACCAACCCCAATGACTTCTGATGAATTTTATCTGCTCTGTGATTCCTCAAATTATAGCTGTGACGTCATCATGAAATTATTTATAGTAATTCTACTTACATGCCAGATAGTACAACCTACCTTTGGAGGACTTAATCTAAGTGAACTGGCTGACGATGCCTTTCTCGAAAACTTTTGAGACTGATTCTGAAATAGAAATAAACAACTTATGTCTGTAGCCATCTTGACAAAAATGATGAACCATAATTTTTTGAAATTGTCATTGAATAATTCATTTCAGTGAAACTTACAATGGAGAATCATTTCAACATACATACATCACTGAAATGACCATACAATTATTACATCAAAATTAATTTGAATGTACATTTACATATCTGAAGACTCTCTTTACTGATACTAATGTACCCTCTGTTAACGGACGGACTAACAAACAGATGGACAGACAAATGGACACGGGTAAAAAA
>MJUU01017087.1:80786-94153 GCA_002080025.1 Modiolus philippinarum | reverse complement strand
CAGTAACATCATAATGGTAAACTTGGAAAGTTTGTATAATTAATAGATGAATGGGTACTATTTATACTAGACAGAATGTTGAAGTTGATTTTGAAAGACATGATTTCTTCTCTCTTCTTTGTTGTTCATTCATTTCACAGCTAATTATCAAAACGACAAATTATCCAAAGTCTTTCATTTAGACGCCTTGTAGATAAATCACAGTCATAAACTATACCAATGTTCAAGTCAGTTAGAGTTATCTCCCATTACTAATGTTGTAAAATTTTGTCTTTCATCTCAGATCAAAGAGAATCACCCTTTACAAAGGAAAGTTTTGCTTTGTATTAAAGTGCAATATACCTCATTAATTATATTTTATAGTTCATTTAGGTAATATGTATCTGATATTTTTAGAAAATTATTCATTTTCATAAGTATCAACAAAACAATTAAATATCTGATTTCCACCAACATAACTCTGATGTGTATGATTTATCTTAATATCAGTTATATTTGTTTTCATCTATATTTCTAAGAACATTTAGATATTACAGTACACTTTTCCATTGTTAAAGTTAATGAATGAAAAACTGATGCAATCTCATAATCTGTACTAATTAGAAAATTTTTATACTTTCCATACCTTATCTTACAAATTAATCAAATAACATAGGAGTTTTATTCTATTGGAACAAATATGCACTGATTAGAAATAATTTTATTAAAAAATCTCTTGCATTAAGAGCAAAACATATGACTAATAAGAATATTTGTATTTACAATTTAGTGTAAACAGTTGCAGCATATCTTGAATCCTGAAGGTAGTGGTAGTGACCTGTTATTTGTAGTGGACAACTTGCGAACCAAGTGTAAAGACAGTATTTAATTTTGTTCCCAAAGATATTGTCAAGCAATAAAAAAAACTTGCAAAGTTTTGATGAAAATAATGTTGAAATAACATTCTCCACTAAGTCTTACTACAACTTCTAAGATCTACTTTTGTTAACCCCAAAATTATAACAAACAGCTGCGCCAAGTCGCATGATACGCCCGTTGTCGCCCCTTCAAAACTTTAAGTGATTTAGGTAAGGGGTTCTCAATTTAGAAGCACCTATAACTGCCTAATTGAGCTTGATATCTCTTTAAGAAAAATAAATCTGCAAAGTTTGAAGTGGGCAGATCAAAGTACTTATACATAAGAGTGCGACATGTAAAAAATTGCCTTAAATTTGACAAATAAAGTCCTATAACTCTTTCAAGAAAAATCAAAATTTTGCAAAAAAGTATACAGATCGTGAGGCCATCATACCTAATACCTCTACAAAGTTTGATGTGAATTGGCCAAATTGTGGTCAAATTAGAGGACGACATGTAAAAAAATTGCCTTAAAATTGACGAATAAAGTCCCATAACTTTTGCAAGAAAAATAAAAATTTCATGAAAAAGTAAACAGATCATGAGGCCATCATATCCAATACCTCTACAAAGTTTGAAGTGAATTGGCAAACGGGTTGTTGAGTTAGAGCGTGGCATGTAAAAAAATTGCCTTAAAATTTACGAATAAAGACCCATACCTCTTGTAAGAAAAATTGAAATTTCACGAAAAAGTATACAGATAGTGAGGCAATCAAATCCAATACCTCTACAAAGTTTGAAGTGAATTGGCAAAAGGGTTGTTGAGTTAGAGAGTGACATGTAAAAAATTGCCTTAAAATTGACGAATAAAGTCCCATAACTCTTGTAAGAAAAATCGAAATTTCACCAAAAAGTATACAGATCGTGAGGCCATCATACCAAATACCTCTACAAAGTTTGAAGTGAATTAGCCTTAGGGTTGTCAAGTTAGAGCGCGACATGTAAAAAATTGCCTTGAAATTGACGAATAAATTTCCATAACTCTTGCAAGAAAAATCGAAATTTCACGAAAAAGTATGCAGATCGTGAGGCCATCATACAAAATACCTCTACAAATTTGAAGTGAATCGGCCAAACGGTTGTCAAGTTAGAGCGCAACATATGAAACGGACGGACAGACAGACAGACAATCGGACATCGGTATACCACAATAGCATTAAAAATTCAAGAACCACTTTAACATTTGGACCAAAGAATACACTTTGGTAAAAGGTAAAATTCGTTTTGGAATTACATCAAATACACCAGTGCAAATTAAAACTACGTAAAAAAAAATAGCACAATCATAAAATATGCCAAGTAGGCTAAAAATACACAAAGTAAACTGTATAAGATTCTCTGTTGTCGAGGACATATGGGATATAGATTTTTTCAGGAGTTGAAACATTGGGAAATCAATGGTGATCATATGGAAACGGCCAGAGTACAAAATCTGATTCTTTCAAAATTATTTTTTAAAACAATATCATGAATTCTTCTCAATAATCTAAACATAAAACAAGCTTTATATAAATTTGAAGCTTGAAAAGTTGACCGATTTCCCATAAGCTGAAATGAAAAATATAGAAAACATAACCAATGACTTCTGATGAATTTTATCTGCTCTGTGATTCCTCAAATTATAGCTGTGACGTCATCATGAAATTATTTATAGTAATTCTACTTACATGCCAGATAGTACAACCTACCTTTGGAGGACTTAATCTAAGTGAACTGGCTGACGATGCCTTTCTCGAAAACTTTTGAGACTGATTCTGAAATAGAAATAAACAACTTATGTCTGTAGCCATCTTGACAAAAATGATGAACCATAATTTTTTGAAATTGTCATTGAATAATTCATTTCAGTGAAACTTACAATGGAGAATCATTTCAACATACATACATCACTGAAATGACCATACAATTATTACATCAAAATTAATTTGAATGTACATTTACATATCTGAAGACTCTCTTTACTGATACTAATGTACCCTCTGTTAACGGACGGACTAACAAACAGATGGACAGACAAATGGACACGGGTAAAAAAATATATGTCCCGACTGTTTGTCCCAGGGGCATAAAAATTGATACTGATCTGTGCACTACAACAAAAGTAATATGCTGTCTACAGATGATGACATGGACTACAATAACAACCACTCCTGCACCATACCATATTGAAGGGGTGGTAAAGGGGGTCCCCAACACGAAAGAACATGCTTAAAAATTGCCGAAAACGAAACATGAGTGATAAAAAATGGCTAATCACGAAAAAAATTGCTGCTCATAGTTTGCGGAAAACTTGAGAACCCATAATCATTTATTGTAATTCATGCATCTTATCTAAAGTTTTATTGCCTGAAAGCTCTTAAAATCAATGAAAACCTGTGAAATTTTGCTCTGTGATACCTTCCGGTACCGTTACAATTCTAATTCTTCTTCTCTCTTTAAAGAGTCAGACTCATTCTGAGTGTATATTGACTCTTGCTCATAGACGTCATTCCTCAATGGTATCCAAATATAAATATATAACAGGCTATATACAGAGATAAAACTATATACACTGGATCTGTTGATTAGATTATTGGTTGGCGTCTATCAAGGCCGCTGGTAGGCTGGTAATGCAGGCCTTGAAGTTATCCAGGGATGGTGCGTTTGTTGTACTATCAGACTGCATGTTCCATTCCCTGATGGATCTAGGAAAGAATGATTGTCTGTATTTGTCTTTGTTGGTACGTGGCTGTCTGAGTTGTTGTTCTCCTCTTGTTTGGCTATTGGCAGATTGGTAATAGATGGTGGACTGTACGTTGACGAGGCCATTCTGGATCTTGCATGCCATCCTGAGTCTGCTCTTTGTAACAAGTCCCCACTTTTTTACAGAAAAATGAACACGCATGAAATATAAAATATACAAAACGAATCACGACCTCAAAATATGGACAAAAACAAGGCATGTGAAATAATGCATGTGGAATAAAAACGCAAAACATGGAAACACAAATTTAAGAAACGCAAAAAATGTGGCACAAAAATAACCCTTAACCACCCTCAATTAAGACAACAAAATTTTGTGATCATATAAAAATAAAACAGTTGTAAATGTGTATGCTATATGGTGTGAGGTTACTCACTGTGTTGAGACCGTAAAGAGACCCCTAGATGCTTTGTTTTGGGTCGTTTTAACCTCGAGATTGGATGCTTACTCCTTGACATTTACCCCATTTCCTTTATTTATAAACTTACACAACAACAGTCTCTGAATCTCTTGGCATCAGCTGGTGTAGTAAAATTTAATCCCCACTCATACTTAGTTAATGTATCTCTCCAGTGTACAAAACTTTCTGTAGCTGGGCAAATGATGGTTCCTACAATATATAGAACAAAATTTACCTAGAAGTGTGTTTTTCACAAAAGTTGAAAGCTGAAGGAAGTCTTCTCTTATATATTGTTTTCCATATCACAATAATTCTTTATATTCTACAATCTAATTATAGATCACATATTTCCAGGCTAAAACTATATTTTTTCTGTAGTTATATAAGATACTGGAAGTTCAAAACATGTAACTTCACTTTCAGAAATTAAGTATGGCCTACAATTCAATACAGCAAATCATGACAATTCTCCATGTTTCACAGGTACAACTAAATATTGGGTTGGACATACCTATACCCACTCGGTCAATAGTTGCAAAAAAAAAAACATCAAAGCTCTTGGAAAATTGAGGGTTCAGCAGTACAGCCTGCCACTTTTATAGCCATTATCCGAAATACTCAATAAAACATGGGTACTTAAGGTGACCACATGGACTAAGCAGAAGTTAAGTCAACTGGAAGCCAAATACTGCTATGTAATAACAGAATCGTAATGGAAAAATCTGGAATAACAATAGCAGAAATCTGCTAAAAGCATTGTAAAATTATCCCCTATAAAATATCTGGCAATGTGAGGTATGTATACAAAATTATTCGTTCCTAAATGATAATGCAATGAAATTTATAATAAGAGCCCTTTTATATTGTTTTGTCTGTTTTGAAAGGTAGTCTGTTACACATCTTTAGAGTCTGCAGCATTTATGCTTTATACAAGTTTCACAGTATATTATGCAGTAGTTTGTGTATTGATTTTAACTGAGATTTATGGACAAATTAGATCTGTGATTATACATTCATTTACCTATCTTCCTTAAGACATCAATAATTTAACCTCAAATTAAGTCAAGTTTTATTTCTTTAATTTCCACTATAAATTTATAAAAGAAAACCAATTTCCAACAATAATTCTAGCAATAACTACGTAATAAATTTCACTAAACATTTAGTTACCACTGATCTACGGTGAAAACCGATACAAGTTTTATACCAAAAGGGACATAACTCAGTACTTGGATTGCATGAGTTAGGATTAAGTTACGACATTGACATAAGCCGTGACATTCACGTCCACCTACTACACATTAATTTCACCTTAAAATCTCTATTCAACTTATCGGCAAAATCTCATTTAATGACAAAAATCAAGAATCTATGCACTTTGGATAAATAATTAATTGAAATAACTTCTGGTCTTCTCTGACCTTTTGACCAAGTAGTAATTTGTATTGTGGATTTTTTTACAATGCTTCTGTAATATGTTGACCTTCAGATGATGATGTAATGTCATTACATGTCATCAAATAAAACAGCTGCTTTTCAATAACAACCAAATGCACCAAATGTCATATTGTTATTTCGAATGGAAAACCAGAGGTTTACAGGAGCTTGCATCTCTTTACATCCTGTAAGATTGATGCATGGACAAAACTTGGTAAGATCTTGCTTCAACTCCACACTGACCAGGCTTCCATCTATTGAAATGCAAGATCAAGAGGCCCTGTATTGCTCACCTGGACCATGGCTAACAGAGATATGAATGGTATTTCCAATAGGGTCTCATGTTACCTATGTTCCAAGCTGGTGGATACCTTGGATTGGATGCACATCTGACAGTCACAATCCAATACTAAACTGTGTTCCCTGCTGGCAGCCATCTTGGATGTGGTACAAACCTGTCCGTTACCTTTTTTGGGATGGACCATCTAAGGACCATTGTGACTAGGTTTGATTAAAATTGGGCAACTAGTTTCTAGGAAGACCTTGATTTGTGTTTCCCATAAGGTCAAATGATAAACTATGTTCCCAGCTGGCTGCCATCTTGAATGAGGTCTGACCTGCCTAATACCTTTTTTGGAAGGAACCATCTAAGGACCACTGTGAATAGTTCGGTTGTAATAGGACTAGTAATTTCTGCAAAGAAGGTCTTTGAAAGTTTTTCCCATAAGGTCTAATGTTAAAACTAATTTCCCCGTTGTCGGCCATCTTGGATGAGGTACTGACCTGCTGGATATCTTTTTTAGAAGGGACCATCTAAGGACCATTGTGACTAAGTTTGTTTGTAATTGGACTAGTAGTTTCTGAAAAGAAGATCTTTAATGTGTTTTCCAAAAGGCACTAATATTAAAACTGTGGTTTCCACTGGTGGCAATCTTGGACGGAGTGCAGACCTGATGGATACAATTTAATAAGGAAACCATCAAAAGACTTGTGGCTGCAGCCATATTGAATGAGGTACAGACCTTGGAAAGAACCATCAGAGGACCATTGTGACAAAGTTTGGTTATAATTTTAAAATTTTAATAGTAGTTTCTGAGAAGATCTTTGGTTGTGCTTCCCATAGGGTCTAATGTTAAACTATGTTCCTCTCTGGTGGCCATCTTGCACGAGGCACAGACCATCCAGATACCGTTTTTGGAAGAACCCATCTTTGGATCAATGTGTTCAATGTTAGGAAAATTTTAAGACCAAGTATCTACTTATTCACTTGAGGAACTGTTGGAAGTTTTCAGATAAATCATTCACCTATATAGTATTGCTGGAAGTTTTCATGCCATTTATCTTCTTGTTTTCCTGTTGAATAATTTGAAGTTTTCAGACCAATCATCTACTTGTTTACTTGAAGACTAATTGGAGGGTTTCAGATTATATATCTTATTGTTAAACTGGCCAATTTTTGTGATTTCCAGTCCAAATATTGACATATTTACCGCAGAAGCTGCAGACAATTTTAGACTAATATGCATCTTTATGTTATCAAGGTAAAGCCTTCGGAAGTTTTCAGACCAATATTTGACATGTTTACCATGGGAATTGTTTAGTTTTGCACTATACAACCATTGTTTCCACCTGGAAAGTTTTCAAACCAAACATTTTTATGTTTTACCTGGTTGTGTTATTTTCACATCAAATATCTTCTCCACATGTCTGTTGTATGCTGTGACCTGGAAAACAGTGGTGGGCGTGTCCTCTATACAGGATATATTGATAGGGACTACATCTTCAGAAATTCTCTCCCAGCTCATGTATTCTCCATCCCCATGTACTCTGAATATCTCAGCCCATAATCTGAAATTAAATAAAGTTTAATTAAATACAAATCAGTGGTGGGCATGTCTTCTATACAGGATACCATATATTGATAGGGACTACGTCTTCAGAAATTCTCTCCCAGCTCATGTATTCTCCATCCCCATGTACTCGGAATATCTCAGCCCATAATCTATAATTAAAGAAAATTCATTTAAAAACAAGGCACTTTATCAGAAACGATGCTCTTTGTAAATGGTGTTTTAAAGTATTTTGCCTGAAATTACATTTTTCTACAACACAACATAATGAATAAAACTGTACTTTCTTGGCCTTAATCTTAAAAACAGACACGACATACACGGAACAATATTTTGAGCAAACTAAACTAGTATTATTCAAGACTGAAGATTTAACAGTCTACACAGTCAGAAAATCTGTAAAGAAAGAAAAAACTTATATATAGCAATAACAACTACAAAATCCTTCATGGAAAACTTTTTTTCATCACTCAAGAATAATCAAATAGACACAAGTGTTAGCTCAGAGCTTTAAGTTCTTAAAAATAAAAAAAGAGAAACTTTATATGAACATCTTATGAAGTAACCCTACAATAAATGATTTTAATTATTCTATATCTGACTTTTTTCTTTCATTTTTTAAATTTTTTTTGTAATTTTTGAAAATGTGTCCTACACGGCAATAGTAAAGAAACAGCTTGGGGTTCTACTTAATGTGATGTAATTATATCATGATTTGCTGCAAGCTTTACGAATATTAAATAAGTGTTTTACTTTATACAACATCTTTATACCAATTACAAACAATTACAATCAGATGAAAATTCAATTTACTTTTTAGTGTAGTCCTTGGGTGACATCCAAGTGACTTTGAAACACAAGTGCTTTGAAATCATCATTTATAACAATGTCACTGGCCTCTCAAACCACATGTTTATACAGTATACAGTATAGTGGGTTATTTTCGCGGGTCAAAATTTCGCGGATTTGAGTGAAAAATGTATGCAAAAATGTAAGAGTTTTAAAATTTTCGCGGATTATCAAAGATCCTATATATATATATATCCTAAGAATACATAAAATATTCATGGAATTTATTTCGTGATTTAAGTCCTACTGGGAAAATTAAAACCCGGCAAAAATGACCCGCTATACGGTATTCTAACACGATGTGCAACAGCAACGTAAAGCAACATCTAAGCCAAACATGGGAGCATCAAAATGGAAATGTAAAACATAGCAGAAACATCTTTGCACACATTGCAAATTTATTCTTCTTAATTATTTCCAGTCAAAAGCCTCATTACATCATTTGAATACCATGACTTCTGAAGAATAGATATCAGAGAACCAAGCGTTATATTGAGTTCATTACCATTAATTTTTCTACTACAAGTTGAAAGTAAAAACAAAACATGTTGGATATGTGCCTACTATATACACATGGAATTTTAATAACTTTCCTTATCAAAATTCTGACAGATATATATATGTATACTACAAATTTGTTACAGATTATATAATACTGTTTACCTTGGATACCATTTAGTAAATAAACCACCCAACTTCTAAAAATAAATTGTATGCCATAATTTCAAATGTCAGGAATAAATCATAGTTCTGTATATACACAATTGTGTTTTGTGCTTCACATTTAGGAAAATTATGCATAAAAGATTATGCTTTTCATTTAGGGAGTTAAACATTTAAACATTGTTCTTCACATTTAAGAAAATTTCAAAGATTGTACTTCATATTTATGAAAAGTTCAAAATTTGTGTTTCACATTTAGGAAAGGATTTTGCTTCACATTTAGGAAAAGTTCAAAGATTGCGCTTCACATTTAGGAAAAGTTCAAGGATTGTGCTTCACATTTAGGAAAAGTTCAAAGATTGTGATTACAATCTTAATTTTTACAGACTGCAATTCTACAATTTTTTAACATTTCAAAGATTCTAATTCTTAATGTGAAGCATTATCTTAACATTTCACAGATTGTAATTCCATTATGATTTATGATGCATGATATATGAACTATAAACAGATCGTTATTCTAAAATTGACGTATTATTTTTGAATAATTCTAAAAGTGAAGCATTATTCTGAACATTTAACAGATTGTTATTGAAAATGCAAAGCACTATTTTGAACACTTTGCAGATTGTACCAGTAATTCCAAATGTGAAGCATGATATGTGAACTGACAACAGATTATAATTCTAAATGTGAAGCATGATTTCAGATTTTTGCCATATTAAAATCAAGATAGTCAGTCGAATCATATGATGTTCTCATTCAAAAATTAACTTGAAAAATATTGAAACAGACAAGAGAACTTTTGAATAAGTCAACAGAATCTGAAAATTATGAACATTTCACTTGAATACGTAAACCAGATCATTTTTCATCTGTTTGTACCTAATTTAGCATCAGAACATTTCTGACTCTTCATACAACTGGATCATTATCTTTCAAAAGCAATAAAAAACAGATGCATGTCAAGATATAGACATCCCTCGTTTATTTCCATTATAAGATCAATCGACAGTGCAAAACATAAGTATCAATTCTTCTAGTTAGAGGTCCCCAGATCAATGTAAAATACATTTCAGCCAATTATGGTATACAGTGACCTATTTTAGTGTTCAACCAATGGCAAATCTAACTTTAGTGTATGAGGTTCCTCGGCATCCAACTTGCTTCAAATTTCTATCAAACAGATATAGTTTTTGATGTTAGAAATCAAACTTTAGACAGAGCTTGGATGTTTTTATTGAATTCCAGTGAACTGATAAACGAAGAAAATACTGAATGATTGAATAGTTCTTTATCTAGACTGCATCAATGTTTCACCCACGTCTTAAAAACATTTTCAATAATTCCATGTCACAGGTCACATTATGCCCTACTAACAAGTCAAATAAACCCATATGATGGTTTGAATTCATGTTTGAATGTTCTCCTCCAAGTGAGATATCAAATTAAGGCTTCCTCCAAAATTATGACTCATGATTGTTTGACTCTCTGTTTCATGCCAAATATTGGTGTACTCTCTCCGACAGATTAAATTAAGGTTTTTTGATAATTTACTCTGTGTGAGAGGTCAAGTTATCCTCAATTATATAGTGTCTGTGACAGCTCAAATTACAGCTCATATAATACTCTACTCCATGTGACAGGTACAATTCAGGCTCTATGATACTCTACTCCCTCTGACAGGTACAATCCAGGCTCTATGGTACTCTACTCCCTGTGACAGGTGGAATAAAGGCTATATGATATTTTTTTTCTCTGTGACAGGCCGAATTAAGGCTCTATGATAATCTACTCCCTGTGACAGAAAAAATTAACTTTAAGGCTCTATGATATATGGTACTCTACTCCCTGTGACAGGTTGAATTAATCTCTAGATAGTTTTAATGCCCACGACAAGTCAAATTAAGGCTCTGATACTCTACTCCTTGTAACAGGTCGAATTAAGGCTCTGTGATAATACACTTCCTATGACAGATCAAATCAAGGCACGACATGTTGCATAAATCTCTATATAAATGTTTCACTGCCTTTGACAGGTTGAATTAAGGCTCTTTGATATTGCACTCCCTGTGACAGGTCAAACTTAGGCCCTGTGAGAATCTACTATATATGACAGGTCAAATTGAGGCTTTATGATAATCCCTACATGATAGTCTGCTCCCAGTGACAGGTCAAATTAAGTCCTATTATAGTTTGACTTCCTTCCTCCCTTTGAAAGGTCAAATTAAGTCCTATGACAGTTTGACTCCCTTTGACAGGTCAAATTAAGTCCTATGATAGTTTGACTCCATTTGAAAGGTCAAATTAAGTCATATGACAGTTTGACTCCATTTGACAGGTCAAATTAAGTCCTATGATAGTTTGACTCCATTTGAAAGGTCAAATTAAGTCCTATGACAGTTTGACTCCCTTTGACAGGTCAAATTAAGTCCTATGACAGTTTGACTCCCTTTGACAGGTCAAATTAAGTCCTATGATAGTTTGACTCCATTTGAAAGGTCAAATTAAGTCATATGACAGTTTGACTCCCTTTGACAGATCAAAATAAGTCCTATGATAGTTTGACTCCCTTTGACAGGTCAAATTAATTCTTATGACAGTTTGACTCCCTTTGAAAGGTCAAATTAAGTCCTATAATAGTTTGACTCCCTTTGATAAATCAAATTAAGTCCTATGACAGTTTAACTCCATTTGACAGGTCAAATTAAGTCCTATGACAGTTTGACTCCATTTGACAGGTAAAATTATGTCCTATGATAGTTTGACTCCATTTGACAGGTCAAATTAAATAATATGACAGTTCCCTTTGACAATTTAAATTAAGTCCTATGACAGTTTGGCTCCATTTGACAAGTCAAATTAAGTCCTATGACAGTTTGACTCCCTTTGACAGGTCAAATTAAGTCCTATGGCAGGTTGACTCCCTTTGACAGGCCAAATTAAGTCTTATGATAGTTTGACTCCATTTGACAGGTCAAATTAGTGCTATGACAGTTTGACTCCCTTTGAAAGGTCAAATTGAGTCCTATGATAGTTTGACTCCCTTTGACAGGACAAATTAATTCCTATGATAGGTTGACTCCCTTTGACAAGTCAGACTAAGTCCTATGACAGTTCAACTCCCTTTGACTGGTCAAATTAAATCCTATGATAGTTTGATTCCCTTTGGCAGGTCAGACTAAGTCCTATGAAAGTTTAACTCCCCTCCACAGGTCAAATTAAGGCTCTATGATAGTTTGACTCCATTTGACAGCTCAGACTTAGTTCTGTGACAGTTTGACTCCCCCTGACAGGTCAAATTAAGTCCTATGACAGTTTGACTCCCTTTGAAAGGTCAAATTAAGTCCCATGACAGTTTGACTCCCTCTGACAGGTCAAATTAAGTCCTATGACAGTTTGACTCCCTTTGACAGGTCAAATTAAGTCATATGACAGTTTGACTCCCTTTGACAGGTCAAATTAAGTCCTATGACAGTTTGACTCCATTTGACAGTTCAGATTAAATCCTATGATAGTTTTATTCCCTTTGGCAGGTCAGACTAAGTCCTATGACAGTTTGACTTCCTTTGATAGGTCAAATTAAGTCTTATGACAGTTTGACTCCCTTTGAAAGGTCAAATTGTCCTATGACAGTTTGACTCCCTTTGACAGGTCAAATTAAGTCAGATGACCGTTTGACTCCCTTTGACAGGTCAAATTGAGTCCTATGACAGTTTGACTCCCTTTGACAGTTAAGATTAAATCCTGTGATAGTTTTATTCCCTTTGCCAGGTCAGACTAAGTCCTATGACAGTTTGACTCCCTTTGACAGGTCAAATTAATTCTTATGACAGTTTGACTCCCTTTGAAAGGTCAAATTCAGTACTATGACAGTTTGACTTCCTTTGACAGGTCAAATTAAGTCCTATGACAGTTTTACTCCCTTTGACAGGTCAAATTAAGTCCTATGACAGTTTGATTCCCTTTGACAGGTCAAATTAAGTCCTATGATAGTTTGACTCCATTTGAAAGGTCAAATTAAGTAATATGACAGTTTGACTTCCTTTGACTGGTCAAATTAAGTCCTATAATAGTTTGACTCCCTTTGACAATTCAAATTAAGTCCTATGACAGTTTAACTCCATTTGATGGGTCAAATTAAGTCCTATGACAGTTTGACTCCATTTGACAGGTAAAATTAAGTCCTATGATAGTTTGACTTCATTTGACAGGTCAAATTAAATAATATGACAGTTCCCTTTGACAATTTAAATTAAGTCCTATGACAGTTTGACTCCATTTGACAAGTCAAATTAAGTCCTATGACAGTATGACTCCATTTGACAGGTCAAATTAAATAATATGACAGTTTGACTCCCTTTGACAGGTCAAATTAAGTCCTATGACAGGTTGACTCCCTTTGACAGGCCAAATTAAGTCTTATGATAGTTTGACTCCATTTGACAGGTCAAATTAGTGCTATGACAGTTTGACTCCCTTTGAAAGGTCAAATTAAGTCCCATGAGAGTTTGACTCCCTTTGACAG
>MJUU01017087.1:48683-59115 GCA_002080025.1 Modiolus philippinarum | reverse complement strand
GTCACATATCAAATATGAATACCCTAACACTAAAAGCCTACCTTCTAGAGGCAAGGTTAAGGTTTTTTTTCAAAAATTGCCCTCAGGAAAAGGTCAAGGTCAAAAGTACCACTAGAAGGCTCTCATTATAAGGAAGTATACCAAATATGAACACCCTACCACTAAAAGCCTACCTTCTAGAGGCAAGGTTAAGGTTTTTTTCAAAAATTGCCCTCAGGAAAAGGTCAAGGTCAAAATGTCTACAAATATGGTACCACTAGAATGCTCTCATTATAAGGAAGTCATATACCAAATATGAACACCCTACCACTAAAAGCCTGCCTTCTAGAGGCAAGGTAAAGGTTTTTTTTTTAAAAATTGCCCTAAGGGAAAGGTCAACATCAAAATGTCTACAAATATGGTACCAAAAGAAATTTTTGTTAAAAGGAAGCCACATACTAAATATCAACATCCCACCTCTTAAGGTCTCCATTTCACAAGCAAGGTTAAAGTTTTTGCTGACGACGACAATGCAGGGGGTATGACAATAGCTCCGGACATTCGTCCCAGCGAGCTAAAAAGACAACCAAAAAGGTTAATTGAAGCAAAAGTTTGGTGCCCCTTCAATTCACTATGACAATCTTAAAAGGATCAATGTTTGTTAAATTACAAACTTATTTAGTATATAAGCAATCCCCATTGCAACTGTTTACTGTTAAAATTGACTTCGAAAACAAAAACAGGACCGCAAATTGATTTACGCCTTTATCTTCTCCAATCTATCAATTGATCATATTGGACATTTACTTATCTTTTCCTGGTCTGTATTGGACGTTTACCGATATCCTGATGTTTACAGTTAGAAATCAGCAATCACATGATTGGTAGAAAACTGACAGACTGTTGAACTCTGTATACTACATCAAAGTAATTAACTTTCATGAAATTTACACAGAACCAGAGAAGATGCAGTATTGCATATGTTCAACACATTGTAAATCAACCATACTTTATTACTTCTAGGAAAATTAATCTGCTGTGCCATGTTTAATATATTGGGAAAAGTAAACTGAAAACAAGACACATTGCACATTGCCATGTTTAATATATTGGGGAAAGTAAACTGAAAACAAGACAGATTGCACATTGTCATGTCTAAGATATTGGGGAAAGTAAACTAAAAACAAGACAGATCGCACATTGCCATGTCTAATATATTGGGGAAAGTAAACTGAAAACCAGAGATATTGCACATTGCCATGTCTAATATATTGGGGAAAGTAAACTGAAAACAGGACACATTGCACATTGCCATGTCTAATATATTGGGGAAAGTAAACTGAAAACAAGACAGATCGCACATTGCCATGTTTAATATATATTGGGGAAAGTAAACTGAAAACAAGACACATTGCACATTGCCATGTCTAATATATTGGGGAAAGTAAACTGAAAACAGGACACATTGCACATTGCCATGTCTAATATATTGGGGAAAGTAAACTGAAAACAAGACACATTGCACATTGCCATGTCTAATACAGTAGATTCCACTTAATTGCAAACCTGTTAATTGCAAAATCCTCTTAATTGCAAAATAAGTTCAAACACCAATCCATTTACCATTTAATCAATGTTAAATTGTCCTGTTAATTGCAAACAATTTAAAGCAAAATTCCTGTTAATTGCAAATAAAATTTTTGCACAGATGTGTAATATTTGCAAATCTTGACAACAAGGGCAACATTTCAATACAGAACACTTATTTTGGGAGTGTTTTAGTTATCATTTAAGTAAAATTCATTTTCACATATTGTTATTTTTCCAATTTTGATTAGAGAAACTTTTAATATCTTAATCATTATGAAAACACTGTCAGCCATTTTGTCAATAATCAATAAATATGAGTGCTGATACTTAAGATCAAAGACATAATTACATTGTCTGACCACAAACTAATTAGTATTTATCAATTTACATTTGTAAAAATTGATAAATTATACAATTTAAATTTGAACAGGACAGCTGACTAATAAGGCAAAATAAAAAATACATTAGCTTCTCAGGCCCCTGCCTCATCTCTTTTCTGGGAACTAAATTTACTTTTTTATTCAAGTTTCAAATAAAAAAAAAATGAAAATCACCTGCCTCATCACTCTTTGGGCATTTCAGCAATGTAAAAAGATGCCTCATCATGATTTTTAACAAATAAAAATAAAAATTTTCTCCCTCCCTGCCTCATCATTTTTTCAGAAAAATGGCCTGAGAATCTAATAATTATTTTTGTATGGCCTAAAGGAAACTGCACAATGCATTTCTTATATACATTTTATACTATCTCTGTTTTTAGATTTTTAACAAATTTCTTCAAAAGAAAATTAAAGAAACTGAGAAAAAAAAAGATAATTTTCCTTATTCATATTTCATATATTTATGCCAAAAAGTAAATTCAATAAATTTTATTCACAAAGTAAATGCAAAACCTTTATTTGGGGTCAAAGGATTGCCATCCATTTCACATTTGCTGGTTTGGGAGCATTTCTGTTAATTGCAAATTCCTGTTAATTGCAAAATTTTCTCTGACAAATTGACTTTGCAATTAAGAGGAATCCACTGTATATTGGGGAAAGTAAACTGAAAACAAGACAGATCGCACATTGTCATGTTTAATATATTGGGAAAAGTAAACTGAAAACAAGACAGATTTCACAATTTCAGATTGCATCCAGTTTACGAGCAGACAGGGGAACTTTTTGCACATTAGCTACTGTTGAACAGATCAGTAACTGTAACAGTGGAATATCAAAATAATTGAAAGATAGCTCGATTACTGTGACAATGGAACAGCTCCATTACTGTGACAATGGAACAGCTCAAGTACTGTAAAAGTGGAACACCTCAATTTGGAACAGCTTAATTAGTTACTGCAACAGTTCAACAGTGAAATTATTGTGGGTGTAGAAGAGCTCACTTACTGTGAGGGTGGAAACGATCAATTACTGCAATAGTTGAACAGTTTAATTAATGTGACAGTGGAACATCTAAATTACTGTAACAGAGGAACATCTAAATTACTGTAACAGTGGAACAACTCAATTACTGAAGCAGTCTGGAACAGCTTAATTAGTTACTGCAACAGTTCAGCAGTGAAATTATTGTGGGTGTAGAAGAGCTCAGTTACTTTGAGGGTGGAAAGGATCAATTACTGCAATAGTTGAACAGTTTAATTACTGTAACAGTGGAACATCTAAATTACTGTAACAGTGGACCAGTTTCATTACTGTAACAGTGGAACCGCTCAATTACTGTAACAGTGGAACAGCTTCATTACTGTATAAGTGGACCAGTTTCATTACTGTAACAGTGGAACAGCTCAATTACTGTTACAGTTGAACAGCTCAATGACTGTAACAATGGAACAGCTTCATTACTGTAACAGTGGAACAGCTCAATTACTGTTACAGTGGAACAGCTCAATGACTGTAACAGTAGAACAGCTTCATTACTGTATCAGTTGAACAGCCAATTACTTGACAGTGGAACAGCTCAATGACTGTAACAGTGGAACAGCTTCATTACTGTATCAGTGGAACAGCTTCATTACTGTAACAGTGGAACAGCTCAATTACTGTTACAGTGGAACAACTCAATGACTGTAACAGTGGAACAGCTTCATTATTGTATCAGTGGAACAGCTTCATTACTGTAACAGTGGAACAGCTCCATTACTGTTACAGTGGAACAGCTCAATGACTGTAACAGTGGGACAGCTTCATTACTGTAACAGTGGATTGGCTCAATTACTGTAACAGTGGAACAGCTCAATTACTGTAACAGTTGAACAGCTAAATTAGTCTAGGGTTGAACAGCTAAATTATCATAATAGTTCAACAGTACTGTTAAAGTGGAACAGCTCAGCTACTGCAACAGCTCAACTACTATAACAGTGGAACAGCTCAATTGCTGTGAACTATGGAGACCAGTTCATAGAGACTGTTTTCTATTACACAATCACTCAATTACCTGTCACATCAGGTACCTGTGATCCAATTAGCTGATCCACAGAATCCAATGAATCAATTATATCCCTCGAGCAGGGTGTCAAAAAAGCATAAATGTATAGCTACTCTAATGCCAAAATGAGATACCATCATGTAAATAATTAGAAATTCTAACAAATGAAAAACAATTTTAAGTTATTTAAATAAGAAATACTTATTAAATAATAATTGAAATATCTTACCATAACTTTAAAGATTCACGAGGCTTATCTAACAATGCCAGAAAGATAGTTTGAAAGGATGTTAATTGAGAAAACAGAGTTTGGGTGTTATTTATAAGAAACTAATCATTTAAGTGTTCCTTCTTCAACTGAAATGGAGCCAAACAGTGAGGTTCTTTAGTGGAAATTGACTGTTACAATGCATATCAAATTATTCACAGGGATCTGTTTTATTATGATAGCCAACACTCTCTCTCTTACAGTCTAAACATAATAAAAATTGAAACAATCAAAGATTGTTAGAATATAAGTTCTGCAGTAAAGGTCAACGAAACCTACATTCAGGACATATTATCTTGAAAAAATGCAACACATTTTACACAAAAATAGTAATTCCTTGCATATGCAACAGTCAGTATCCAGGGGAAATAAGGTCACTTTGGCCTACATTTTCCGCTTGATCCACTATATGTCTGGGTCAAGATCTCAAGAAGCACATCTAGTGGTAAGTCAGCATCCATGCAAAATAAGGTTCCTAGGGCTATGTTTTTATAATAAAACAAACTTTGTTATCATTTATTACTTATGTGTCCTACCAGTGTTTTGAAATATTGGAGAGAATTCACATATAGTATAGGGGTAATTTTCGCATATTTTATCAGATGGACTTAAATTGCGAAAACAAATTCGGTGAATATTTTTTATATTCATAGGATACTGTATAGCGAATTATTTTGGTGGGGTGCTAATTTGGGTGTATTTTAGCGGTCCAGCTTAAATGGGCCAAAATAAATTCCACTAAATTTTATTCTAATGACTGAGAACCCATTCTCGCCAGGAACCCAATCTCGCCACTTGATGTATCTACAAAATGTTTTTAGATTTTTCTACCAAAGTTTTGGTTTTATGAATATTTGTTTATCTAAAACAATAGATAAAATTATTAACTGACCATTTTTACTTAGCAGAAAAGTTATGAATGGCAAGATTGGGTACCTGGCCAGAATGGGTACTCAGCCAGTACAGTTTACATATTTAAACAAGTATAGGAAATTCATAACATTTTTTTTCATTATTACCTTTGGAAATCAATTAATATTTATCAACAGCTTGGATATCTCTATGTATTGTGCATGTGTAAGTTTGTATTCAGGCCAAGCTGTGTAGGTGACAAATATTTAAAATTACTGAAAATGTAGGTACTAATATAAATTACACATAATTTACTAAATAACTGATTAATGGCAATCAAAATTATTTAAAATCAAAGGATAATTATCATTCTTTTCTTTAATATTTCATGTTGATCAACACTTATAATAAACTGAAACTCACTTCTTTTTATTAACAAAGGGAAATATTTATGACATATTTTAGGTAATCGCGAAAATAAAAACTGCCAGAATTTTTCGTATACATTTTCCCTTTAAAACCACCAAATTTCACACCCGTCAAAATAATTATATTATACTATATACTATACAGTATATATAGGATCTTTGATAATCCGCAAAAATTTAAAACACTGAAATTTTTGGCATACATTTATCATTCAAATCCGCAAAATTTTTGACCTGCAAACATACTTGCCAACATATTTTAGGTAGAATTTGACATTATGGCGAGGGATCTGGGGACCGCTTAAGGTCCCCAGTGGGTTGAAAATTTGTTTTAGAGGAATTTGAGGGGGTTTCCAGGCTTCAATGATGTTGATTGTAAATATTTCAAACATTGAAATGATTTTGATCCATAGAAAACTAATTCTGAATCAAGTAGTTTAAGAACAGAGTTTTCTATACAAATTTTTATAAATTCAACATTTGAAAAATTGGTTTCCATGTAGTTTTTATTTATTTACCTGAAAAAAGAAGAAATCGCGGAGAATTCCGAAGGTTTGGCATAAATTCCGGACATTCAAATGACCTTTCCAAATCCTGGAAATGGCCTGAAAATTCAGGACCATCCGGGAGAATTCCGGAGTGTTGGCATGTATGCGCGAAAATAACCCGCTATACAGTAACTGAAATTTGGCTTGCCTTTCTCAATGGTTCTCTGTTCATCATTGGCTGTTCAGTGAATATTTTTGTTAATATCAGGCCAGTAAATAGACTTCTTTGGCAGGGTAAATCTTCTTCTGCAGGAATTTGGGGCAACTTTGACCCTAATTTGGTCCATTTCAGTTGAAATTCCACCTTAACAGCAAATACACCTCTCAAACTCTTCTTGCATATATAGTCCAGATTAATTTATGCATTATAAATGTTTTCGGATAAAGTCTTATGACTATATATGCTTCATTACCAATGGCCGGAGCTCAATTTTTAACAAACAAATATGATTTACATAAAAATATGTTTAGAAGCAGACTTTTTAAGCTTGAAATTAGATCAAGCAAAAAATGTCGGATTTATTTCTACTAAAAAATCCTTTTAGAGAGCATTTTCTGATTAGATTCACTCTTTGCCTCTGTTACATTGCATGTTAATTTGATTTTTCTATAGAAATTATCTGATTTGCAGTCACTTAGTATAAATCTAATGTCCCCTAATTTAATTAATTAAGTGACAATTTTGTGGAATTTCAACAGATACATCATCATTTATGTAAATACAACATAATTTACCAAATGACTAAATAATTATCCCCCACTTTCAGATTAATATCCTCAGATTAATACAAACCAGAGGCTTCCTGGAGCCTATATCACTCACCTGGCTTTCAGTTGCCACAATCAAGCTAACATTGTAAATTATACAGTTGAACTTCAGTCTCTCAAACTTTGGTAGAGCAAACACCACCATTAACTTGGACTCTATTTTAAGTCTGATCATGTTTTAAGGTACTTCTTTGTTGGGCTTTTTTGACAAATTGTCTTGCTAAGGACCACTTTCGACACCAGTTTTGAAGTTGAGACATTATTTGGTAAATGGCAGTCAACAACAATTATATCTTTAAGTTACGACATCAATATCTATTTGGAAACCAAATTTCATTGAAATCGGATAATGTTGAATTTTCCCACCTTTTTGGCGGCCATTATGAAAATGGCGGTTAACGAACAATTTTTAACATCAGTTTTGAAGTTGTTACATCAATACCTTTTTGGAAACCAAATTTCATTGAAATCGGATTATGTTGAATTTTCACGCCTTTTTGGCGGCCATTATGAAAATGGCAGTCAACAAACAATTTTCAACACCGGCATTGCAGTAGCAACATCAATATCCACTTGGAAACCAAATTTCATTGAAATCAGACAATGTTGAATTTTCCCGCCTTTTTTGGCGGCTATTTTGAAAATGGCAGTCAACGAACAATTTTTAACATCAGTTTTGAAGTTGCTACATCAATACCTTTTTGGAAACCAAATTTCATTGAAATTGGACAATTGAATTTTCCCCGCCTTTTTGGCGGCCATTTTGAATATGGTGGTCAACGAAAAATTTTCAACACTGGTTTTGAAGTCGCAACATCAATATCTATTTGGAAACCAAATTTCATTGAAATCGGACAATGTTGAATTTTCCCGCCTTTTTTGGCAGCCATTTTGAAAATGGCGGTCAACCAATAATTTTCAACATCAGTTTTGAAGTCGCCACAGCATTGCAAACATTTTATCAATAAACACTTAACCTTCATCTTCTATACTTTTGGAAATAAAAGATGAAAAATATGAAAATTTTGAAAATTCTGTGAAAAAAGGGCAATAACTCCTACAAGGGTTTTTGGATTATCTTCAAAATTTCAGGGTGGGTAGATCTTGACATGCTGAACATTTTTGCAATGTAAAGTTGACTTATATCTCTTATGGTTTTTCTGATAAAAGATTAATATTAAAAGTTAAAATTTTGCAAGTTTTACAGAAAAAGGGCAATAACTCCAAGATGGGTATTCAGATTTTCTTCAAAATTGCAGGGCAGGTAGATGCTGATCACTTTTGCTCCATGTCAGATTTTTGATATCTGTAATGGTTTTTGAGTTATTTGCAAAAAAACAGCAATTTACCCCTATGTTCTATTTTTAGTAACAGCAGCCATGTTGTTTGGTCTTCGGACTAATCGAACATAAGTTTTAAACTGCATACCCTGGTGATGCTTCAGGCCAAGTTTGGTTACAATTGGCTCAGCAGTTTCAGAGGAGAAGATTTTTGAAATTGTTGACGGACGACGGACGCAAAAAGATGGCAAAAGCTCACATGGCCTTTTAGGCCAGGTGACCTTAAAAAAAAGCGATTTCAGATTTACTCTTCATTTAAAACTTACATAAAAAGTTTTTAATCTTTAAATGAAGAAAAAGCAAGGACTAAACTTTATAATGCAACGACCTAATTACACACTTTTTAGGTAAAATGATGACCTATATACAGCAAGACTGGGTTCTAACCTCTAGTTTAAGTCCAGTCAATGGCATCAATGGTTTCTTAAGGGGATACGATACAGTAAAGATCCTGAACTAATTTTTTCGTGAAATTTTGTAATAGAGTCAATTTGAACATGCTCCTTTAAAATCTGCAAAGAAAAGTATACCTTCACGATTTTGTTTTCGAGATGAAAATTGCCCATTTTCCAAAATTTTTCGTAAAAATTGGATTTTTACAGTAATTTTTAAAATGTCATAACTTTAAAATTGATTAAGCTAATTGCTTCCATTTTTTTGCTACAGTTTCATGAGATATTTCTGAAGAAGCTAAGTAAAAATTTTAAAACAAAATTTCATTATTTGTGGTTCCAAATTGACATTTACGTAAATATTTATAGAATAAACATCCATTTCTTGTAGGTAAAATTTCACATAGAAAAAAATTGTGAACTGATTTTTTCTTCTAAATTCGCAGAGATCTCCGTGAAACAACACTCTTTTGAAATTCGCTTTGAAAAATGGGGGTCCATGTGCTTATTTTAAAGCTACAGGGAGAAAACTGTCATTTTTATCGCTACCAATGAGTATTGCAGGTTTTGGCGCGAAATGACGTTACATTTTATTTCGCTTGGAAACTTGAACATGGTCAATCTGTATTTTCCTGCATGTAAGGGTTGTGAAAAATGGAACAGAGTTGAAAACCATTAAACAGTTAAACAGGAAATAAAAGACATCAAACAGAACAGAGAATTAATCCTGTGATTAATGATTACTTCCGTCTAAAGACATTCACAACATATCCCTAGGCCTAGTGACTGTGTTAACTGCAAAAAATTGTTATTTCCCAAGTGCCGCTTTTCAAGTTTACAGATCTATATATTGAGTCCCTGGTTTCACCTATCCATCTTTGACAAAAAATAATAAATCTGAATTCATTGTATGTGGTGTTGGTTCAATTAAAGGGGCTTGTAGGATGGGTTTTGATCCCGATTTTAGAGAAAAAAAAGATTCCCTCAGTCATCCCGAAAAATAAAATTGACCGCAACCCATTCCTGATAAGTGTTGTCCCCGAATTCTCGGTGAAATTTGACTTCTCCCGTTGTCCCGAAAACCGACCCTCATTTAAAGTTAACTGCGTTTCATAGGATAATTATCATGTAAGTGTAGTGTGATTATAGTGCGTCTCCAATACCATATACTCTTGCCTATATACTTCTTGAAAATATATTGTATAATAATATTACGTACATAATTTGCATACGGAAAAATATTGTGATATGAAAAAGCCATTTTCATGGAGTTTTTAATTGAATTTTCACAGCACCCAGTGAAAATTCAAATCGTAAAATGCTGTGAAATTGCCCTGAAAATAGCCATGATAATGCGTCACCTGACTCCCTCGCGGCAATCCCTTCACTTAAAGAGAGGACACATAATTTTTACTGATTATTTTTTAGTTGTCGCATGCTAGATTTGAACTAACAACCTCAATATTTGTAAGCATATGCGCTAAATATTACACCAGATCTCAAGTTTTTAATTTTGTGGTTTTCTTATTCATTCTTACATTCAGTTGTTTATTTGTTTTGTATTTGTAAAGTTGCCTCAATTTTTTGTTTTGTTTTGTTTTGTTTTTTTGTTTTGTTTTTGTCTCGCCCGCGACGAAAGTCGCGAAAGCGAGACATAGGTGTGCAAAGTATGACGGCGACGGCGGCGTAAACTCAAGTTTTAATACAGAAGCCATTGATGTAGGAACTTTATATTTGGTCCATATGTAGCTTACGGCGAACCCTATCTGTCGGACCCAAAATCATGTGACCTTGACCTATATTTCGCGGTCCAGTGACCAGGTTAAGTTTTTTTGCTTAAGTC
>MJUU01017087.1:20053-33432 GCA_002080025.1 Modiolus philippinarum | reverse complement strand
GTATTGCAGATTGTATTGACATTATTTTTTATATGACAAATTGTCCATAGAATTAAATCTTTAAATTTACAATTTAACTTCATTTTAGTTAAAATTAGATCTCCCCACTTACTCATATTTTTTTTAATGTAGGTTGCTGTATGGATGCTAATGATCTACTTTCAATTTAACTTCATTATATCCATATAGTATTTTTAGACTGAACTTTATTATATCCTTGGAATAATTGAAACAATTGGAGGGTAAAAGGAACTGAAATTGTTTGAAATTTTTGCTAATACTTGATGTGTTACAAATAAAATACTATTTAAAATTCCTTTGTTAGAAGTTTTGCTTGAGAATTCAAATTCTGTCATATATCTTGATATTTAAGGTTATATAGTACCACATAAGTGGTTATTTTTGCGAGGACTTAATATTCGCTTTATTAGCGAAATACTGCGAAATATAATTAACATGAGACTTTATAGCAATCACGAAAATTGGTGTTCCGCGAAAATAAAGTCAAGTAATTTTGAAATAAATTGCGAAATTTTTTACCTGCAAAAATAACTACTTATTGTAATGTAATGCTTTAAGACTAATGTTCATATATATGGTATTACTAATATATTAATAAATACCATTCTGAGAATGGGTTTACACTAGGGAGAATTTTAAAATCTATCATTTGGTTTATACAAGGCAATTTATTATTATTTTTAATTGACAGGTTTACACTCAAATATAAAATTTCTTGCTGTAAACAAATTAATTATTTTTGGATATAGTAATTAGCATTTCCCTGTGTTTCACTTATGAAACTAAATTTTGTACATTCCTCAGAAAATTGATTGATTTATTTTGAATCAATCTATTGAAAAACACCTTAATATCTGTATACCTTTCTGAATTTTCAGGCATTATTGAGTTTTTTGCAAGAATGCCTTTATATACACTGGAATAAAGACCAATCTTTTCAGTGATCAGTTTGAAAAGCATTTATCCCAACTCCACTATAGAGAAAAATTCCATGGAATTTCTCTATATTTATCCCAACTCCACTATAGAGAAAAATTCCATGGAATTTCTCTATAGTGGAGTTGGGATAAATGCTTTTCAAACTGATCACTGAAAAAATCGGTCTTTATTCCAGTGTATGTAAAGGTCATTCTTATGCCTGAAAATTCAGAAAGGTATACAGATATTAAGAAAACGATTTATATTTCAATACAAATGTTTACAGACAGACAGACAGACATCATTACTATGTTTATTCTCCACCTGTTACAATGAAAGGTATTGTTTATGTATACAGGTAGGTAAACAAACAGTAGTACTTATGTATATATATTATCAGGCAATTGTCCTCATTCCATGGCTTATTGCATGTTAGTTATATGTCAGTTTGACTTGTAGTATATAATTAGGACAGAACATTGTATGTATTTCTATGTCAAGATGATCTATTACCAATAAGTAAAAGCAACTCAGCACACTATACAGGAAAAAACATCAATTTTGCAATTTAACTTTGATATACCAGGGGTGGATCCAGGATTTGAAATTAGGGGGCATGGGTGACAAAAAAATTTCCAAGTAGAGCAAGGCGCAAAAATGATAATTTAGACAAATTTTGGTCAAAGCACCCATTTTACAATTAAAACATAGATAATCAAGGATTACAAAGTTCGCCTCGTTATGGCACGTTGTCGCAGCAACCAAATTTTGCCTGGATGCTGACATACTATCAAAATTACATGCATATGCAAGGTAACCTGAACCAACAATGTACAGTTACTGAGCTATGAACTCGGATGTATAAATTAATGTAAGTCATTCATGCATAAAATGTAGGTTTAAGTGACCTAATTTTGTCTGAATGCTGAGCTACCATCACAGATGCATGCAAATGCACATGCAAGATGATCCCACCATGTACAGTCCCTGACATGAACTTGAATGTAAGTCACTAAAGCGGAAAATGTAGGTCAAAGTGACCCAATTTTGCCTGGATGCTGACCTGAAGAAACAACACTTGGTCAGCTTCTCATAAGCATCATTTATGCAAAGTTTGGTTTAAATCTATTCAGCAGTTCTATAGAAGAAGATCTTCTGTTAAATTAAGTTCACAGCTGGTGACACTTGGTCAGCACCTGACAGGCATCATTCATGTCATGTTTGATTTAAAGCCATTCAGCAGTTCTCTAGAAGATCTTTGTGCACATTTCCCATAGGGTCTGATGCTGTGGGTCATATACAATGACGGATCGGCACCTAAGTAAAAATACTTAAGTCAGCATCTTATAAGCATTATCAATGCCAAGTATGGGTTAAAGCAAATTCAGTGGTTCTAAAAAAGAAGTTCTTTGTGGGCATTTTACCATTGGGTCCAATGTTAAAATTTAGTTCCAAGCTGGCAGCCATGTCGTTTGACGGATCGGCACCAAAGTAGTAACACTTGGTCAGCACCTCATAAGCATCCTTCATGCCAAGTTTGGTTCAAATCCATTCATTTGTTCTCAAGAAGTTCTTTGTATGCATTTTCCGATAGGGTCCAATGTTGAAATTAAGATCCCCGCTGGCGGCCATGTTGGATTACAGATCGGCACCAAAGTCACAACACTTGGTTTGCACCTCATCAGCATCATTCATGCCAAGATTGGTTCAAATCCATTTGGTGGTTCTCGAGAAAAAGTTCTTTGTATGAATTTTCCCATTAGGTCAAATAGTAAACTAAGTTCCCCCCTGGCGGCCATCTTGGAAGCGGTCAGAAAATTGAACATGTTCAATATGATATAGTCCTTAACATGCTGAACATTTTTGCAATTTAAACTTGACATCTTTCTCAAAGCATTTTTGAAATATAGGACAAAAAGTAAACAATCACGAAAAATTTGACCAATAAAGGGCCACAACTCATATATAGGTACTTGGATTTTCTTCAAAATTTCCATGTGGGTAGATCTTAACATGCTGAACATTTTTGCAATTTAAACTTAACCTCTATCTGTTATAGTTTTTTTAATAAAAAATAAAAAACATCAAAATTTTGAAAATTTTATGGAAAAAGGGCCATAACTCTTAGATGGGTCATCAGATTTTCTTCAAAATTCCAGCATGGGTAGATCTTCTCATGTTGATCATTTTAACTCAATGTCAGATTTTTTATTTCTGTAATGGTTTTTGAATTATTTGCCAAAAACTGTAATTTAACCCTATGTTCTATTTTTAGTAACAGCAGCCATGTTGTTTGACCTAAGACATACAAAATAACAAATCTGAAACTAGATACCCTATTGGTGATTCAGTTAAAGTGTGGTTCCATTTGACCCAGTGGTTTCAGGGGAGAAGATTTTTGAAAGTGAGCTAAGAACAGACGGACTGATGATGGACGTCAAGTGATGGCAATAGCTCACCCTGGCATAGCCAGGTGAGCTAAAAAAGGGGCCATAACTCCTACGTGGGATATTCAGATTTTCTTCAAACTTGCAGGAAATGTAGATCTTACTATGCTGACCATTTTTGTAATTTAAACTTCACTTCTATTTTCTACCATTTTATAAGACTAAAAGTAACAAAAAAAAGAAAATTTTATGAAAAAGGGGCAATAACTCCAAGATGGGTTATTGGATATTCTTCAAAATTGCAGGGTGGGTAGATCTCATCATGCTGATCATTTTATGCAATGTCAGATTTTTGATATCTGTAATGATTTTTGGGAAATTTGCCAAAAAACAGCAATTTACCCCTATGTTCTATTTTTAGTAACAGCGGCCATGTTGTTTGCTCTACGGACATAAAAATCACTACTTGAAAGAGCATACCCTGGTGATGATTCAGGCCAAGTTTGGTTAGTATTGACCTAGCAGTTTCAGCGGAGAAGATCTTTGAATAAAAGTCAACGGATGGACAGACGCTGGACACTGAGTGATGGCAAAAGCTCACATGGCCTTTGGCCAGGTGAGCTAAAAATATAAGTAGGAATATTTATCTCTCCCAAAGGATTCAGATTTCTTATAAATAAAGAATGTGGGTAGATCTTAACATGCTGAATATTTTTGCAATTTAAACTTAACCTCTATCTGTTATAGTTTTTTTAATAAAAAATAAAAAACATCAAAATTTTGAAAATTTTATGGAAAAAGGGCCATAACTCTTAGATGGGTCATCAGATTTTCTTCAAAATTCCAGCATGGGTAGATCTTCTCATGTTGATCATTTTAACTCAATGTCAGATTTTTTATATCTGTAATGGTTTTTGAATTATTTGCCAAAAACTGTAATTTAATCCTATGTTCTATTTTTAGTAACAGCAGCCATGTTGTTTGACCTAAGACATACAAAATAACACATTTGAAACTGGATACATTATTGATGACTCAGTTAAAGTGTGGTTCCATTTGACCCAGTGGTTTCAGGGGAGAAGATTTTTGAAAGTGAGCTAACGACAGACGGACTGATGACGGACGTCAAGTGATGGCAATAGCTCACCCTGGCATAGCCAGGTGAGCTAAAAAAAGGGGCCATAACTCCTATGTGGGTTGTCAGATTTTCTTCAAACTTGCAGGAAATGTAGATCTTACTATGCTGACCATTTTTGTAATTTAAACTTCACTTCTATTTTCTACCATTTTCAATATATAAGACTAAAAGTAACAAAAAAAAGAAAATTTTATGAAAAAGGGGCAATAACTCCAAGATGGGTTATTGGATATTCTTCAAAATTGCAGGGCGGGTAGATCTCATCATGCTGATCATTTTATGCGATGTCAGATTTTTGATATCTGTAATGATTTTTGGGAAATTTGCCAAAAAACAGCAATTTACCCCTCTGTTCTATTTTTAGTAACAGCGGCCATGTTGTTTGCTCTACGGACATAAAAATCACTACTTGAAAGAGCATACCCTGGTGATGATTCAGGCCAAGTTTGGTTAGTATTGACCTAGCAGTTTCAGCGGAGAAGATCTTTGAATAAAAGTCAACGGATGGACAGACGCCGGACGCCGAGTGATGGCGAAAGCTCACATGGCCTTTGGCCAGGTGAGCTAAAAATATAAGTAGGAATACTTATCTCTCCCAAAGGATTCAGATTTCTTATAAATAAAGTGTTGAAAATTTAACTTTTAATGTCACATCCATGAGGTACAATTTAAAAGACAATAAAGCAAATATAAAGCAGTGCAAAATCATGGAAACTAAGCTATGGATAAGAATATCTGCAAAATTTCATGGTTTAAATATTTTAATACACTAAAATTATTACGTAAAATGACAATTTGCAAGATCCAACAAATCTTTTCCTTGACGTGAATGTCATCACACACGGATTTAGCTAAATGTTAATATCCGAGTGCTTTAGTGAATTGTTTTCTTAATCATTATATACAGCATCCATGTCTTTTGGTCCTTAGTTAGGGATATTGTAAGCCTAACATAAACAGTGTAATATTGTAAGCCTAACTTGAACAGTGTAATGTAAGTATACTCTCAGTACACTGCTCAAGTTAGGCTTATATAAATACGAATATCCCTAACCTAATTCTTTGTGACAGGACAGCCTACCTGCATTGTAGTAGTAGTAGATGTATATAGCCAGTAAATTCTAATGGGCCAATGGATTGATTCTTTAGCTTACTGGGTAAGGTGTCTGACTGCAGTACTAGAAGTCCCGAGTTCGATTCCAAGAGATGACATTAGTCAATTTTGTAAAGAGATTCATGCTCTCCGGTTACTTTTGGTGCCCAACAAAAAAACCACGGTGGTTACAAGGAGCTAACAATGGTTTGTGCGAGAGTCATACATAGTAAGTATGATGATCTCGAGGGGAGGAAGTGTGACAGGATAGCCTACCTGCATTGTAGTAGGTAGTAGATTTAAATAGCTAGTAAATTCTACTGGGCCAATGGATTGATTCTTTAGCTTACTGGGTAAGGTGTCTGACTGGAGTACTAGAGGTCCTGGGTTGATTCCTGGAGATGACATAATATTAGTCAATTTTGTAAGGAAATTCGTGCTCTCTGGTTACACTTTCAATATGACACTAACTCCAACCACATTCCCAAACATAACACCATCCATAACCTAACTCAAACAATAGGACTAACCATACTCACAAATCAGACCTTAACCTTGCTCATGAATCCAACTATACCCATAATGTTATCCTTAACCCAAACCCAAGCCTATTATTAAAAAAAAATCACCATTCTAAAGTAGTGGGTCCTCTAAAGTAAACTAAAGCCATTTTGATGTTAACTTTGTTTTCAAATATTTAAAACAGGGTCAGCAATAGAATAACAACAGAAAAAAATTGTATTTTATCAAAGCATTTATCCAGTATATGAAAAGACGGTATCATAAAACCATCTGATGTCTAATAGACATTTTTTTTTTTAATTACCATTATTTCCTAAATGTTAAACAGTGTCAGAACTATTTACGACTTCCAACCCAGCTATAAGATAAGTTTGAACACAGACAAAACCAATTCAATATATAACATTTTTTACAGTTCTATAAATGTACCTTTTTGTTTGAAACAAAATCCCATGAGTATGTTGTCAATATACATCATTGTGCAAGTAACATTACTGTTTTATACTAATGTGAAATAATACTGTCATGTTTAACAACTCCGTAGGGAGGCGGTGCTGGTAAACGAGTTCTGAGAGAATGGCTTTTTGTTCCTAGAAATCTATTTCTTATCAAATTCTTTCATTTATGTCTATAAAGTGGTCTGCGTTTCTGCAGTGATCTATCAATAAAAAGTTCCGACATTCATGTCAGAAAATATTATCAAAGTGATCAATTTGTATCTGTATCAAATAAATCATAAATTGGTTGAACTTATGGAATATCAGTACATCACTGGATATCTCTTGCCTCTGGTTACAATACTGGATGTCTCTGGATTGACTTACGAAAATATCAGTACAACACTGGATGTCTTTGGTGTCTGGTTTAACCTATGGAAATATCAGTTCTCTGATTTAACTCTGGAAATATCACTACAACACTGGATGTCTCTGGTCTCTGGTTTTAATATGGAAATATCAGAACAACACTAGATGTCTCTGGTCTGACTTATGGAAATATCAGTACAACAGTGGATGTCTCTGGTTTAACTTATGGAAATATCATTACAACACTGGAAGTCTCCAGTCTGTGGAACACTGGATCTCTCTGTTCTCTGGTTTAACTTAAGGGAATATCAGTATAGCACTGTTGTCTCTGGTTTAACTTAAGGGATTTCAGTATAACACTGTTGTCTCTGGTTTAACTTATGAAAATTTCAGTACTAACACGGAATGGCTCTGGTGTCTGGTTTAACCTATGGAAATATCAGTACAACACTGGATGTCTCTGATTTAACTCTGGAAATATCCCTGCAACATTGGATGTCTCTGGTCTCTGGTTTTAATATAGAAATATCAGTACAACACTAGATGTCTCTTGTTTGACTTATGGAAATATCAGTACAACACTGGTAGTCTAATGGTCTCTGGTTGACTTATGGAAATATCAGTACAACACTGGTAGTCTAATGGTCTCTGGTGTGACTTATTGAAATATCAGTACAACACTGGTAGTCTATGGTCTCTGGTTTGACTCATGGAAATATCAGTACAACACTGGTAGTCTAATGGTCTCTGGTTTGACTTATGGAAATATCATCCAACACTGGTAGTCTAATGGTCGCTGGTTTGACTTATTGAAATATCAGTACAACATTGGTAGTCTAATGGTGGCTGGTTTGACTTATTGAAATATTAGTACAACACTGGTAGTCTATGGTCTCTGGTTTGACTTATGGAAATATCAGTACAACACTGGTAGTCTAATGGTCTCTGGTGTGACTAATTGAAATATCAGAACAACACTGGTAGTCTATGGTCTCTGGTTTGACTCATGGAAATATCAGTACAACACTGGTAGTCTAATGGTCTCTGGTTTGACTTATGGAAATATCATACAACACTTGTAGTCTAATGGTCTCTGGTTTGACTTACAGAAATATCAGTACAACATTGGTAGTCTAATGGTCGCTGGTTTGACTTATTGAAATATCAGTACAACACTGGTAGTCTATGGTCTCTGGTTTGACTATGGAAATATCAGTACAACACTCGGGTAGTCTAATGGTCTCTGGTTTGACTTGTGGAAATATCAGTACAACACTTGTAGTCTTATGGTCTCTGGTTTGACTTATGGAAATATCAGTATAACATTGGTAGTCTAATGGTCTCTGGTTTGACTTATGGAAATATCAGTACAACGCTGGCAGTCTAATGATCTCTGGTTTAACTTATGGAAATATCAGTACAACGCTGGCAGTCTAATGGTCCCTGTTTCAAAAGTGGTAGTCTATGGTCTCTGGTTTAACTTATGGAAATATCAGTACAACACTGGTGGGCTCTTCTCTGTGGTTAACAGTGTAGGATGACTGACCAATGTAAGATGATGCACACCACTTCATCTTAAATAGGTAAA
Source organism: Modiolus philippinarum (assembly GCA_002080025.1). NCBI lineage: Eukaryota > Metazoa > Mollusca > Bivalvia > Mytilida > Modiolidae > Modiolus > Modiolus philippinarum. Next base: position 24,959 of record MJUU01017087.1, on the reverse strand, counting down.
TGAAAGACCATAAGTCTTCATACCATTGTAACCATGACAAAATGTCACAAAATACCTTACGTCACATTGTTATGAACACTCATAGGGTGATGACATTGTTCACACAGTATAGCTCTAGAGACGTTTCTTTTCGCATTTAACAGAGGAGACTGATATATAAATACAAACAAAATTACAAAGATTGGGATATCTTTCAGTGCTCATGTAAGAAATTCTACGCCTTCTCCTCTCGTTTTTCTACTCTTAACTCGAGAAAAGGCGAAATTTTTTACACTTGTGAAAGATATCCTGATCTGTAATCTGATCTAATACAAGAACCAATATTCTTCAAGCCTCATATGGTGGTTCTCTCCAGGCAAATCACCTGATCATCCAAACCAGGAATTGAACATGTACTAGTATTGGCAGCTTTATTCCATTTGTAGTCATTTGCTTGAAAATATTTGTAACTTATTTTAGGTGTATTTAGCCTACATTGTTTAAAGTCATTGCCAGTTCTTAACTAGATTATGAAATCATTCTCAACCCATTCCTGTACTTAATTCCATGTTCAGATTATTTAATTAAACAGTATTTGGGAATCAATTTACAGTGCTCATACAGAAACTATAATGACCAAAATATGCATAAAAGAGCATCTGAATGGTTTTTCATTAGTAATTTTCTCATAAGACTATCCCTATACATTCATACATTCAATATTTAAGCCCAAATTTATCATAAAAATGTCAATCGTATTTATTAATTACATCTTCCTAAAAACAAGTAATCAATACAAAGAATCGTCACTTCTAAGAGGTTAAATTGAGACTTCAATTTTAGGGTTCTCGTGAGGATTTCAACTATAACAGGAAAGGATATAAAATTTGTCTTTTTATAAAATAATACTTTTCCCTTAGCAGTAATGAAGGGACATTGTTTTAACTTAATTTCTATATTCATTATAAACGAGATTCCGTTACCATTTGTGGAACTCACACAGGGACATTGATCGTACTGAAGTTCACATGGGTTGATGGCCATGCTGAAGTCAAAACAACAAAAATGGCATGACCATTTCAAAAATATGATTTCCCAATGTGGAAATCTGGTTCAAAAAGGGATCAACACTAAATCTGCTATTTCCCTTTACTGTTAGTTCACAAAAAANAAAAAAAAAATACAGTAAACAGCATATAAATATGTGGTCATCTTCAATAAGGAGCCTCCAAATGGACAACCTAAAAATATTGCAATGTGAGTTCCAGTGTCTTAGAAAATCATTTATAACATCCATTGCTTGTTAGAAAAAAGAAGGGAAACAGGGAATGTGTCAATGAGACAACGACCCAAAGGGGAGTAATAACAACTCAAAGCCAACATAAGATCTTCAATGAACCGTGAGGAAACCCCACAGCCAATGGGAGGTCGGAGTCGGCCCCTGAATAAAGAGAAATCAAGTTCAGCGAAATAAACATCATCCTAGACTCCTATAGACATAAAGTAAACTAACTAGAAAAAAGACAAGACACACTGTTAGCCTTTTTAGATAGATCAGGAATTACTAAACTTGATATCAGTTGATGCAATTGAAATAAATGGAATTGGGAAAATTTTCCATTGTCCAACATCTCACTCAATGATGGTACTGCTAATTCAAAATTTTGCAAGTGTTCGAAAAGATTGTGCTCAAGCTTTCTTATAAAGAAGAATGATTTAAAATAATTTTTTTATTCCTTGCTTTAGATGAATACTTATTTGTAGAATATTTCATTATTATCCCATATATTTGACATATTTGTAACCCAGTCTCTCCCAAACCTTTAAGTTAAATGAACTAAAACTGATAGAATATTGTTATGTTTTATCGCTTTGGATTATGAACATGTACAACACTGGCTGCTATCCAGACTGACCAATTTATTGATTGAATTACATTTGAGACAAAAATTGTTTTTAATGGTCTCACATTTGCAAATAAAGTTGTCACAAAATAAAATGGATGGACACCAAATATCGCGGCTACTGGTAATAATTACCACCGTGGTCAATAATAGACTGAAAACATTGATCGGGTCTGCTGGTCAACAACTTTTTTCTAATGCCAGGAGCATTTAATTTGGCTGGTGAAATAATAAATTTTCACACATCAACTCATTTATTTGATGTCTAATGGCAGAATCCCAGACTAGAAAGTGAAAAATGAACCGAGTATTTACTTAATTATAACCGAGTATAACTAAAATCTAAGGATTGTACCTTTATTTTATTATTGTGTAATATTTGTAAAACAAATGGCATGCCCACTGTTTTTATCAGTTGGGGGTACATGTACCCTTTGAATTTGAATTTGGGGTACAAGGTGTTTTTTTTAGGGTACATATGCATACCAGTTTTTTTACTTCACTACCAAAACAAGAGGCTCTCAAGAGTCTGTATCGCTCACCTGGTCCTTGATTAACATAGACATTTTATGTTAAAGAGCCCTTATATATAATTAAACTATAAATCCAATATCCCTAATTAGTTAAAGGGGAGAAGACCTCTATTAGTTTAACAGTGGACCCCATGGGAAACACTAAGTTCCCTGCTGGCTGCCATGTTGGATATCGCACTGACCTGAAAAACACCTTTTTGCAAGGGACCACCCAATGACTATGGCGGCCAGGTTTTGTTCCAATTGGCTCAGTACATTCAGAGGGGATGATCTTTGAATGTGTTTTCCCATAGGGTCCAATGTTAAAACTATGTTCCCCACTGGCGGCCATGTTGGATATAGTGCGATCCTGAAAAACAACTTTTTTGCAAGGGACCACCTAAGGACTATTGTGGCCAAGTATGGTTCCAATTGGCTCAGTAGAACAGAGAAGATCTTTGAAAGTGTTTTCCCATCAAGGGTCCAATGTTAAAACTATGTTTCCCCCTGGCGGCCATCCTGAATATCGCGCTGACCTGAAAAACATATTTTTTGTAAAGGACCACCCAAGGACTATTGTGGCCAAGTTTGGTTCCTATTGGCCCAGTAGTTTCAGAGGAGAAGATCTTTGAATGTGTTTTCCCATAGGGTCCAATGTTAAACTATATCCTCCGCTTGCAGCCATGTTGAATGTAGTGCAATCCTGAAAAACACCTTTTTGTAAGGAACCACCCAAAGACTATTGTTGCCGAGTTTGGTATCAATTGGCTCAGTAGTTTCAGAGAAGAAGATTTTTGAAAATGTTTTCCCATAGGATCCAATGTTAAAACTATGTTTCCCATTGGCGGCCATCTTGAATATAGCACTGACCTGAAAAACATCTTTCTTGCAAAGGACCAACTAAGGACTATTGTGGCCATGTTTGGTTCCAATTGGTCCAGTAGTTTCAGAAAAGAAGATCTTTGAATGTGTTTTCCCATAGGGTTCAATATTAAAACTGTGTCCCCCTCTGACGGCCATGTTGATTGTAGCGCAATCCTGAAAAACACCTTTTGTAAGGGACAACCCAAAGACTATTGTGCCCAAGTTTGGTACCAATTGGCTCAGCAGTTTCAGAGAAGATCTTTGAAAATGTTTTCCCATAGGGTCCAATGTTGAAACTATGTTCTCCGCTGGCAGCCATCTTGGAAATTGCGCAGACCTAAAAAAACACTCTTTTTGTAAGAAACCACCCAAGGACTATTTTGACCAAGTTTGATTCCAATTGGCTCAGTAGTTTCAGAGAAGAAGATTTTTGAAAGTGTTTTCCCAAAGGCTCCAATGTTAAAACTATATTTCCCGCTGGCGGCCATCTTGGAATTTGCGCAGACCTTAAAAACTTTTTTTGTAAGGGATCACCCAAGGACTATTGTGGCAAAAGGTGAGTCCAATTTGACCATTGGTTACAGAATAGAAGATCTTTGAATGTGTTTTCCCATAGGGTCCAATGTTAAAACTATGTCCCCCGCTGGCGGCCAAGTTAAATGTAGTGCGATCCTGAGAAACACTTTTTTGTAAGGGACCACTCAAAAACTTTTGTGGCCAAGTTTGGTACCAATTGGCTCAGTAGTTTCAGAGAAGAAGATCTTTGAAAATGTTTTCCCATAGGGTCCAATGATAAAACTATGTTTTCCGCTGTCGGCCATCTTGGAAATTAGCGGACCTAAAAAACACCTTTTTTGTAAGGGACCACCCAAGGACTATTGTGGCCAAGTTTGGTTCTAACTGGCTCCGTAGTTTTAGAGAAGAAGATCTTTGAAAGTGTTTTCCCATAGGGTTCAATGTTAAAACTATGTTTTCCGCTGGCGGCCATCTTGGAAATCGGGTGGACCTAAAAAACATCTTTTTTGTAAGGGACAACCCAAGGACTATTGTGGCCAAGTTTGGTTCCAATTGGCCCAGAAGTTTCAGAGAAATAGAATTTGAAACGTTTTTTTTCCATAGGGTCCAATGTTAAATTTTGGTCCAAGCTGGCAGCCATCTTGGATTAGGTACAGACCTGAGCGACACAATTTTTAAAGGGGACCACCCAAGGACTATTGTGGCCAAGTTTGGTTTCAATTGGCCCAGTGGTTTCAGAGGAGAAGATCTTTGAATGAAAGTTTACGGACGGCCGGACGGACGACGGACGCAAAGTGATGGCAAAAGCTCACCCTGGCATAGCCAGGTGAGCTAAAAAGGGGTTCACAAGGAACCTATCCAGTTGCATGACGTATGCCGACAACTAATTCATTTCACTTTTGATTTAAACAATACATTTGGATCCTAAAACCACGATGTTCAATGGTCAATTTTTTAAATATACATGCTTGCATGTTTTGATTTGTGAAATTGTATGTGCATGTTTTATTATGTACCTGAATTACATACTGCAGTACGTAAATGGGCATGGTGACAAACCTTAACATATCTGTGATAAAGTCTTAAGCATCCACCCTCCCTCTTTTCCCCAAATCAAATTTGCTACATATA